>VXAX01007279.1:417002-479871 GCA_013399835.1 Leptocoma aspasia
AGGGGGGGACGTGGGCGGTGTCAGGGCCGCCGTCCTTGCAGGGGCAGGTGAAGGGGATCCTCTCCTGGTTACAGGCAAACTTGATGAACTTGCAGAGCTCCTCCTGTGTGAACATCTCCAGGGCGCTCCAGAAGAACTCGATGTGCTGGTCAGTCTCCATCAGTCCCACCTGGTACATGGTGTGTGCCTGAGGGGACAGGGACACGTGTCCACTGCTGCTCTGCCCTCTCCCTTCAGGAATCTTCCCCACTACACTTTTAAATAAAGCAAGTTCAAACTTCTACTCCTCTCTGCACAAGCCCCACCCTATTAATTCCTAAATCCAGTGAAATCTTAATGAACCTTCCTTGGGGGCAAAGAGGTGTCCAAACAGTTCTCCAAGGACGTCCTGGCTGAGCCAGAAGCAGAAGATTCTCCCCTCCCACCCTCCCCTCTCTATGTCCCACAGGAGGGTGGCCAAAGCACCTTGAGGAATTCCAGGTTGATGTAGGGAAGGCCACAGGTCCTCAGCTCCATCTCCAGGGGGGTGAGTGTGGTCAGGAGCTGCAGGGGGATGATGGAGCCCAGCCCTGCCCTCACTGCTGTCATGCACTCCGGGGTCTGCAGCTCCCGCATCCGCAGGCTCCGGATGGCGGCCGCGTACACGTCCTTGTTCTCCCACCTGCAGGGGCAGAGATCTGGGATGAGGGAGGAACACCTGGGAGAGCCCTCGTGCCCCACCCCGTGTTACACATGGAAGGGTTTTATGGAGAGATCCTGA
The DNA here is from genome assembly GCA_013399835.1 of Leptocoma aspasia. Classification (NCBI taxonomy): domain Eukaryota; kingdom Metazoa; phylum Chordata; class Aves; order Passeriformes; family Nectariniidae; genus Leptocoma; species Leptocoma aspasia. The sequence goes on from VXAX01007279.1 coordinate 417,763, forward strand.
TCTGGAATAATCCAGAGTTAGCAATACACACTTTGCATTCCAGTGCTTCCCACTTAATTCCACTGTCCTCCGCTTCCTCCTCTCCTCCAATCTGCCCATCCCTCACAACTGGGAGCCCCCACAGCTGGGACCAGTCCTGCTCCTCTGTCTCTTACAGAGCCAAACAGCACCAGTGATCCCAAGTTCTGCCAACTTCTCACAAAGCAAAGCTTTCCCAGATCATTCCAAAAGCAGCTCTGGAGAGGCTGTGCTTGGAGAATGATTCCAGAGATGTTCTGTGCCACATCCTGCCTGGAAATGGCTCCTTACCCCACAGGGATGTGCCTGCCCCTGGGACACAGCTCCACCTCCTCCCCAGTGAGGCTCAGGTAGGTGAATTTGCAGCAGGGTTTGTTGGGGCAGTCAGGGCTCTCCATGGCCAGGTGCTGGGAGGCGATTTCGGCACACAGAGCCTCCAGCTCCGTCTCGTCACTGATCTGTCATGGAACAAGGACAAGGACCTGGTCACCAGCATGGCACTGCCTCGTCACAGGTGTTCCCACAACGGGGCCTCACCCCAACAGCAAAACCCTGCTTTGGGGGTTCTGGTCTGGTTTAGCAATTCCGGTAAATATTTCAGAAGCTGGAATTCCACCGTGCCTGGCAGCAGGGGAGCGTGGGAAACTTCTCCAAGGCAACAGGATGTAAAATCCTGCATCCAGGAGGAATCAACCCATCTCCCAACCCTGCCTCCATGAAAACCACCTGGCAGCCACCAGCGAGGGCAGGCACATTTGTGCTGTGGGGGAATCCTGAGGAAAGGGAGAGAAGAAGGAAAAGGGACCTACATTTTCAAATTTTTTTACATAGTTGTAGGTGAGGATGTCAGCTTCCTGCAGATCCACATCAGGATCCAGGGGCTCTCCCACCAGGGTCTTCCAGAAGGAGGGCAGGAGGTCCAGGGGCAGAGGAACATCGGCTCGGATGGCGATGCCCAGGAGCTGCCCGAAGAAATGGAACAGCTGCTCCTCGGCGTAGGTGATGGGGCTGGGGGTCAGGATGTACTTCCCCTGTGGAGGAAACAGGGCACACAGGGCAGGATTGACCAGCTGCCCACAGCTGAGGGGCTGTGTGTTAGCAGGCCTGAGCAAGTGCTCCTGACTGGAACAGGAAGGATAATGTTTAGCTGGATACCAAAGGATCTGCTCCAGCACAGCAGGAGTCCCTGTATTTTACACACTGGTATCACCTTATCTTATCACTTCCTGATCAAATCAACCCCAGAAAGTTGGTTCCCAATTTGCCAAGCTGTTGATCAACACTGACAGGACTTTCTGGACTTGTTATGTCAGTTTGATATCCAAGTCTTTTGGTTGTGGGATGTTTCTGAGCTTGGATTTGCAGAGCCAGGTTTGCTACACAGTTGGTCTTGAACTGAGCTGCTTCTTACCCTAAGAATATTCCCAGGAAGGAATTACTGAATATTCTTTGGACCACCAGCTTTACCTTGTTTCTAAAGAAAATTTACTGCACCAAATAAGACATGAAATAGCACGGATGGAGCATCTTATTCTCCTGGCAACATGACAGATCTTTCTGGTGACATTCCTGGAGTAAGGCCACAGAATAAAAAGTCATGGAAGTTCACCAGTTTGGGACAGACAACCTCTAAACCAAACAACTGAACCTCTCTCACTCTGAACGCTGCCCAAGAGTTTTAACTCTGCTCCATTTTGCTGCCTTGGCTCCTTCTCCAAGTACCTGCTGCACACAAGAGGTGCAACATGGGATTCACCAGCTCCCACTTCCAGCTCTTCCAGGATATGGGATTTGCTTGGTTTCATGGATCTGAGGCTTCTCTCTGCACCTCTGACCAAATGTGTCCCCCTCCTGTTCAAACCCAGCATTCAAAAAGAGAAAAAAACCCTCATTTTTGGCACTGGGATCTCACACCTTGTTCTTATTGACAGCAGAGCTGGGGCACAGCAGGAGCAGGGAGAGGGAGGAGCTCTGGAGCTCTTTACACACTTGCCAAAGGAAGTGACGGAAAGATCCACCTGGAAAAGAGAGAGGGAAAACAATGAAAATATTCCTTTGTTCCTGCTGAATTCCAAAATGCTGCTTTGCTTTCCAGCACTCCAAGAACAGCAGGAATATTTGTTCTACCAGCTGGCCTGCAAATGGGATTTGGTGCTGGATTAGGAGATGGATGGTGCTGTCCTACAACAATAGAAGTGATGCTCCAGGGATCAGCACAGCTGCTGAGCCACAGCCACAACATTTATCTCCTCATAAACACTGTCAGTACCACCACAGCCGTTCAGAAGTCAAGAACTCCCCTTGGCAGAAGGCCCCATGGAGCCTTGGCTCAGCTGATGGCTGCACACTCACTTCCCTTACACCTCAGACAGGTGACAGGAGCTGGTGGTGTCAGAAGTGTGTTCTGGGCTCTCTGGCTCCACATTCCCCCATGGATCTCCACCAAGGACGAGCACAGCCCATGTGGATTTGGAGAGCAGGGATCCCTTTGCTCTTTGGGATTTGCCTCAATACTCCATGGAACAGCTCTGCAAAGCTGAATCCCCTCAGCCCATGGTTAAACCCAGCCTCCTCCTGGTGCAAACACTGAGGAACCACCACCCCAAAGAGATCCAGGGAGATCCCATTCTTTTCCACCCACAAGGGAATGCTGCCCCTTAAAGTCCACATGAGGCAGGTCATGGTGAAGAGCTGGGCTGTCCCTGGGGGATGCCACTCGGCCTGTCCCTGTCCCCACTCCCTGGTGCCATGGAGCCCCATCCCCACTCCCTGTCCCCACTCCCTGGTGCTGTGTCCCCCCTCTTTGTCCCTGTCCCCACTCCCTGGTGCCCTGTGCTCCTGTCCCCACTCCCTGGTGCTGTGTCCCTGGCCCTGTCCCTGTCCCACTCACTGGTGCCGTGCACCTCCTCCCCGGTGAAGCGGATGTTGAAGGCGTAGGTGGGGTCCCCCCCGCTGGCCAGTTTGACGCAGAGCTGGGACGAGGGCACGCAGCCCAGCTGCCGGGCGGCCTGGCAGAAGTAGGAATTCTCAGAGGAACGGATCTCCCCTGTCCAACACAAAGGGAAAAATGAACCTCCAGCCTCACAAATCAGCAGCTGAGCTGGGGGAAAGCAGCTGTGACTTGTTGCAAATGGGGTTGGAAAGGATCGGTGCTTGTACCTCCAACGATTTCCAGGGGATCCAGGGTGATTTCTGGGGCTGCGTGGTCAGCAGTTCTTTGGACAGTGGCATTGAGCACTCTGTTCATGACAGTGACTTTTGTGTCATAAAAGATTAAACCTGAAGAAACAAACACATTCCAGAAGAGTTAATCTACCCCTGAAATTCTCCAGTGGACAATGGTAGAATAAAAATTTCCCCTTCATTAGGTAGGTAAGACATGGCTAGTCCAAATTTTTTTAAAAAGTATTTCATGGAATCATGGAATGGTTTTCATGATTCCACTCATTCAGTTCCACCAGGGACACCTTCCACAGTCCAGGTTTCTCCGACTCCCATCTATTTGTTCCTCATGTTTTCTGGAATAAGTACACTGGGATACAACACTGATGAACACAATTCCAATGTTCTATAAATAGATCCCAGTAACTCCACCACAATCTCTGTAAATAGGAACACTTTGCCAAATAGTTTTCAGCAATCTGAGATGTTTTGACAGTAAAGCTACAGGCAAGAAATGATGATAAAAAATAGGGCTGTGACACTGCCCCAAAAATACATTTAATACCTCATATCTCTGTGAAGAGAAATCTCTGAACATTCCTCACTCCCCCACACTGGTTCAGGAGTGCTTTTTCCAGCTGGGCCAATACAAAAACCTCCTTTCACAAACTGACACCCCTGGTGAATTCTGTATCATCTTCTTCAGAAAATGAATCTGGGCAATGTAATGACCCAAATCTTGGGTTTTTTTGGTGTCTAATGAAAGCTGTAAAAATACTCTGATGCACTATTGAGTATTTTCTTGATCTTGCTAATGCTACGACACCAAAGTCCTGGGATTTTCACCTGATCTGCTTGTTAACTAACACAGAGTTTTGATTTCTGAATACTCCCAAGAGGATAAAGACCCAAAGGCACAGAAGATGGAACAACTCCCTCTGCAGTCATGGTGTCATGAGGATAATCCCCCTCTCCTTTAAGAGCAAACCAAGAGAGAAGTGTCCTGCAGCAGTGCCCCATGGTCAGTGCCCCAGGGTCAGTGCCCAGCTGACCTTTGGCCTCCTGCAGCAAGGCAGCGATGCTGTTCCCGTACATGTCGGTCTGGCGCAGCTCCACCAGTGGCAGGAAGAAGGTTTCCAGCGTGGTGTTGAGGGACTGCAGCAGGGCAAAGCGCAGCCGCAGGCTCTCCACGGGGACATCTGTGGGGGGAAACTCCCAGTCAGGGACAGGAACAGGTTCATCACACCTCCTGCAAATCCCAGCAGGTTTGGTCCAGGAACCACACAAGCCACTCCCAAAGCAGCCCCTCTGATCTCTGTGCTGGGGATGCAGGAATAGCATCCCTGATGTTCCTTCCTGGATCTCCAGTCTCAGGGTGTGAGTCCAGAATCTCCTACTATCACTGAATTTTCCTCTTAAAGTGCTTAGAACAGGATTTAGGTGACTAAAATCTGCCCTAAGTCAAGAACAGAAATCCAGCCTTCTTTTCCCTGCAAGCTGGACCCACCAGGTATTTCCTGCTCCAGCCTGAGCTGGAAATTCTGCTTGGAGAGCAGGGAGCAGCTGCAGTGCATCCCAAGCACACCCAAGGAGAGAGAAGAGCCAGACTCAGCAGTCCCCTCATCTCACTGAGCCTCCAACCTCCAAAGGAACTCCCAACTCCTCCCCTGAAAAAAGCCTGTATGCCAAGCATCCACACATACTCAGGAGACAGGAAATCCTGGGATCTGCTGCATCAGCTGGGTCCAGGTACACCTCGTGGGGGTGGAGGCGTGCGGGGGTGATGGCCAGGTGGCGGCACAGGCGGTTGATGTACTGCACCAGGGCCACGTCCATCTCCAGGCTCCACTTGCGCGACGCCTTCTGCGCGTGCCTGGCGTCGATGCAGGCACACCTGGCAGGGGACAGGGCAGGGGACAGGGCACAGCTGCTCACTCACAGGGGGCTGGGCAACTACACCTGGAGTACAACTACACCTGGAGTACAACTACACCTGGAGTAGATGCTGGCACCCTGCTATTCACTCCCCTTTCCTTAAGCAGAGCTGTTTCATGACAAGAATGCCAGTGTGAGGCCAAGAGCTGATTCATCACCCACTTCTCCTCACTGGTATTAAATAATTAGGCACAAAGGCACTGCCTATTAAGCTCTCTTAGTGCACTATCTCCTCTGGAGATGATGAGGGGCAATTAGCCTGTGGCCTGACACAGGCAGATAAGGAGAATTCATTTAAGGGACTTTGTTCCTCTACAATATTAAGAAGAAATTTAACAGTTCTCTCTTCTGAAGCATTTCTGACCCAGTAACAACCCTGCCAGTTAAACAATGACCCAGTGCACTGGTTGGGGAAGGAAACCAGAGACAGACATGGAGCTACAGCTCCCTTCAGGTAATTTATTACACAGTTTGGAAGTTCTCAAGGACACTGTGGCATCTGATTTTGTTGGCCAAGAAATCAGGACCTACATTTGGACAGCATGTGACTTTTAAAATGTATTTTGAAGAAATAACTGATTTCCCTACAGGCCTTGCCGCCATGGATGGAAGTGTTAAAGCTTCTTGGATTAGAAACACTTGGGATCAAGTGTTTTTAAGTGAGCACAGTGAATCAGTATCACCTCCTCCAAGAGATCTGCAAGCTGTACCTCTCAAAGTGCAGGTCGTAGCCACAGGACAGGATGGCTCTCCACACGCTCCGGATGTCCTGCTTGGAGCGGTCCACCACGAAGCGCTGAAATCCATCCAGGGTCAGGTACTTCTCCTCAGGAACTGCCACCAAACATGGACCAGCAAAGAGTTCATGACTTGCCATGAAGTTCTCACCCCAGAGAGGAGCACGAGGAGGCTGCTGCCAGCTTCCCCCTGCCATCCCATCCCACCATGGACCCTTTCCCAGGGAGTTCCATCTGTCACATGTTGGTCAAGTCCACCTTAGTCAATGGCACCTTCTCACTCCCCTGAAGGGCTCAAATCCCCCACTGCCCCTCTGGAATATCTTCCTCTAATCTGGTAGCAAGGATCCCTACTTGGCTGGATGCTGAAATTCCCCTTTTCTGAGCTAACCTGGCACTTCCTACCAGAAGAGAGGAGTCCAAACTCGTGTCTGTTCACTCTTCCACCCGACTAGAGGAAAGTTCTGAGCACAACCCCTGCCATGGCATGGCTGTGCTGTCTCCTCCACAAGTTCTGAGGTATCTCAATCATCTTTTTTATCCAATTTTCCACTTGTAACTGAAGAATTTCCCAATATAAATTGAGAAGCACAATTTAAACTCACCTGGTTCAAATCCATAATTTCCCAAACCCTCACAACACCAATGCCTTGGAACTACCCCTTGGGAAGTTTTCTGTCTGGTTTATTGACATGCCCTACACACTGCTGCAAGAACTGTTTGCTCTCACACTGATGGGCCCAGATTCACAGAGACACAAATAAAAGCAGCATTTTAAATCACTATTTTAAAAAAATATTTAGTTAGACTTGTTAGAAATAAAGACAAACCAAATCTATCATGAAGTCATACAAACATGTCAATAAATATATTTTTCTTTGAACTATAAAAAATTCTCTGCAGCTCCCAACCTTCCTGTTTCTTTGTGGGAGACTTCTCAGGGTCCTTCTCCTCAGGTTTGCTCTTCTCAGGAGATTTGGGCTTCACAGTGGGTTTCTTCTCACTTAAGGCTGTTCGGCTGAGGGACAAAGTGGGTGTTAGAATCAAAAGTTTTCTTTCATCTGTTCACAGAATCCCAAAATTGTTTGGAAGGATCCTAAAGCCCATTCAGTCCCACTCCTGCCATGGGTTGATCCAAATCCCATCCAACTTGATCTGTTTTTTGGAATAAGTGCACTGGGATAGAACACTGATGAACACAATTCCAATGTTCTATAAATAGATCCCAACAACTTCACCCCAATCTCTGGAAAAAGAAACACTTTGCCAAATGATTTCCAGAAATCTGAGATGCTCTGACATGAATGCCATGGCCACCTTTCCCTGTTCCATTACACACAAGCACAGAGGGAAGGGGGATAAAAACCTGGATTTCTGCAGTGAAATCCAACATTCCACAAGTGCCACAAGGCTGAGGACACCCACCTGACACTGTTGAGCATGGATTTCTCCTTGGTGGGGGGTTTGGTGACCGGGCGCTTGGTGCTCACCACCTTCACCGGGTGCTGCTCCTTGCCTGCCTTGTTGTACTTGCTCTTGTCAAATTTGGGCTTGGGAACTCCATATTTCCTTAAAATCTTCCAAGACAAAAAATGAATCATCACCCAGTGCTTTCAAGTGACACCAAAAGAGGCTGAGAAGAGTTGGCAAAGCACTACCTGGGTCAGCTGGTCCTCCAGCACCTTCTTGGGAGGGCGGACGTTGGTGAAGAAGACGTGGAGGAGGTTCCCAGGGGTTTGGGAATTGATCTGCTCCTTGCTGAGGTAAATGTCAGCCACCTTGATGGGCTTGGCTGGGGTCAGGCTCAGCATTTGTTCTGAATGGACACAGCTTTTAAAGATCTCTGTGAGAACTTCCCGAGCACCTGGGACCAGCTTTTCACCTAATTAAAAGAAAACCAATGATTTGGTACAAAATACCATGAGAACTGGTTAGAATCTGAAATGTGGAAATAGATTTTGCATTCAGATAAAATGTTCTATCACATGGCACCTGCTTTGAGATGGAAAATCACTTTTGCAGGGAAAAAAAAATATCACTTTTTCAGTGAAAAATCTGCTCCTTCTGCACCCCATTAAAGACAGAGAACTGGCCACATCCTGTAATTATTACTTGAGGGATGAAACAAGCAGCTTGTTTATCATGCCAGGATAAAAATTAAGTTGTGCAGGCAGACACCAATACCTATCAACTGAACTAGCAGTCAAAAGTTATTTCAGAGGCTATTTTCTCAAAAAAAGTCCCTAAGGGATTATATCAGTAGTTTTTGGGTTGATGAGGAGTGTTTTGTTTATTTATTTATGATTTATTTGATTAGCTGGGTGGACAACTGAGCAATGTTCAGTTTGCAAGTAGCCTCTGGAGGAATACTTACTTTGGAATTTCTCCCTGGCCCATTGTCACCCCTGACTTATACTGAACCAAGGAGAATCTGAGCCCTGTTCATCCCCCAAAACGCTGAACACAAGAGAGATTTGCCAATATCAAACCACCTACCTTTTATTGACTTATCACTGAAATAATCTTCTAGTGCTGGGCTCCCCTGGGTGTCAAACAAACTCTGATTTACAGTGGAAACAGTTAAAATCTCTTCAGTTGACATCTCCATGAGCTCATCCTCCCCATCCAGGCTGGACAAACCAATGAGGTCACTGCTGTTGAAGAGGCTGGCTCGGATTTTCTCTATTTTAGCTCTTGACCTTATCTGTACAAATAATGAAATTAGTTCATGGCAATTTTGAGAAAACAAATTCACTTCCATTCATAGGAATTCGGGGTTTTCTCCCCCGAATTTTTCTCCCCTCCCTATCCAGATAATCATTATTGCTTCTCTTCTCTGCTGCATCAATAATTTGATGCCAAAATTCAGGTTCAGCCAAGAAAAGATCCTTTCCGAGAGCACTTAAATCCTCATGCAGGGAGCTAACCAGGCACAGCTCTGATCCAGCTATCCCATTTCTCAGGCTGGAGACAGCCCTTGGGAACAGCAGGGAAGGAGCTGAGGGTGTCAGCCATGTAAGCTGGCTTTATTTGTAACTCTGCTGTCCCTGCCTCAATTCTCCACTCTGAAAAATCTCAATTAGCACAGGCCTTGAAGCCTCAGCTACACAGACTGGGAAGGGGAACAGCAACTTCCTTTGATTCCTAGAATAACCACTACCAGAGCAGCTCCAGACTTGGAATAGTTTCCATGTGAACACTCTGGCAGCTTTCTCTCCACACTTAATGCTTTATTTCAATTGTGTCTTCACGTCAATTAACAGCTCAAGAATAGCAGCTTGCAGAGTTTTCATCTGAATAAGCTGATTTTCTTCTAAAAGAGGAACTGATACAATCCCAGACTATACAAAAACATCTCTCCATTCCCAGGCTATCAGGAGTGGCTGTGCTTTTGGAATCTTCTGATAAATCTGCAGCAGGCAATTTGTGGAAGCAGCAGAGAGGAAGGTTCTTGTGCAGAGCTGAACACCTGGAGTGACCCAGCACCAATGGCAACCACCCACAATGCTTTTAAAAATTAATCTGGAACCAGACAGTAACAAAATTTATCATCTTTCCTAAAGTAGCTTCATAGAGGAATCCACAGGTGGTTCAAAATAGGTGAAAATGTACTGATTAAACATTAAATAACTGCCTTGTGGGTCAAACCAAAAGGCAAACCAATCTCTAATTACGTCTCAGTGGTGGCCAGAGCAAATCTCAGAGAAAAGCACATGAAAGAGGAAATTAATTGATCTTTCCCCTGACATGTTCTCCCAGCCTCTGCAAAGCAGTTTAAAGATTTCCTCAGCTGAAAGCTGCACTGGCTGCTGTGCTCCACAGCTACCAATCCTCCAGGAATTTAATCCCTTAGGAGTTCATTTATGGTCTTGGCTTCAGCAGCACTCTGTGAAAACGAGCTCTACAAGCTGGAACACACAAGAGTTCTTCCCTACTTCCTTCTGTCCTGGATCACTCCACTACTGGGTCCCCTCTGTCCTTTGAGAGACAGGGACTGTCCCCAAGACTGTGAACGTGGAGAAGGGAATTCTGCGCTCCTCAACCATCCTGCCCAAGCTGAGAACTCCCAGTGTCCCATGCTCTTAGACATACATTTACCCTGTACCCACAGAAAAAGCCAGTTCCTAGAGTGAGATCCCACTCTCCCACAAAGCCCAGCTCCAGAGGCCCCTCTCCGTTACCTCCACCACGGCGAAGCCCTTGATGGGCCGTGACAGCAGCGGCTGATTGTCCAGAGATGTCACCGTGTACATGGAGCCCACGTCCGACACCGACGCCGTTTCCACGTTGTCCAGAGGCTCCCCGAGGCTGCCCAGGCTGCCCAGGCTCCCGGTGCTGCAGTGGGAAAGATCCAAACTCTCCTGGCTGGACACCACGTGTGGCTGCTCCAGCAATCCGGGCGGGATGGCCAGCTCCAGCCCTGCTTGGAACTGGTCCACGGAGATGTCGCTGACGGTGCGGGATATTCCCTGGGAGCTGCAGAGGGAAGCCTGGCTCGTGGAGGCCGAGGCGCTGACGCTCATGGCGGGGGTGACGCTGCTGGAGCTGCTGATGTCCAAACTGTCGGCGCTGCTGGAAACCGTCGGCTTTTCCAGCTCCGTCCTGCACTCGCCTCCTTCCGCTTTGTCCTTGGTTTTTTTGGGATCCTCTTCCTGCAAAGGGATGTAGATCTCATCCTTGAAGACCCCTCCGTGGGCGTTGCAGGCCTTCCTGATGGCGTTCCTGACGGTGCCCTCCTCCAGGTGCGTGGGGATGCCGGAGATGACGAGCAGGCGGCTGTGGGCCGTGGGCCCCACCAGGGCCTGGCAGGCGTCTGCCACGGCGTCGTTGGTCACACCCAGCCCCTGGGGGTCCTTCTTGGTCAGGTGCCTGAGGATTATCAGCAGGGTCAGAGCTCTGTGGAACCACAGCATGTCCTCAGGCTTGCTGCCCCCGATGCTGAGGAGCGCCGTGTCCGTCTCGGCCGCCCTGGATGAAGCCCTTTTCCCCGAAGATGAGGTTTTCTCCCGCTTCATTTTGACTTTTTTCCTCTTGGACAGCAAGCTCGGGCTCTGTGGTGTCTGCCCTGGGGAAGATGAGGAGGAAGAGGAGGAATCACTAAGATTTGGGGCGCTGGTAGATGAGATCACATTGGCTGTGACGCTCATGTTGATGGGCAAGGTGACTTCTGCCACAGCCAGGCACACTTCCATCAGGGCATGGAAGTAGGTGGAGAATCTTCCTTGGTCGGCCACTCCAACCCCAGAGCCACCACAGGCATTCCCAGACACCCAGTTCTGGGTTTCCTCATCGTAGAGCTTGTGCAGCTCTGACTGCAGGGCCATGAGCATGGCCAGGCAGGGGTTGAGCTGCAGGGCAATGGATGAGGACAATCCTGCTGGATTCTTCTTCTGCTCCAGATTGTGGATTTTGCGAAGCAGCTCCGCCAAGAGGTGAAAGATCAATTCCTTCACACACGCTGCCATGTCAGTTGTCCAGAGGAAGTTGCCTGTGTGAGGAAGGCAAGGCATGGCAGTCAGCAGTGTTTCACTCTTAGCAGAAAGTAACATTAAAAAAAGCACCAGAAAAGCTCATTTCAACATCATGGCAGCAGTAAGAAAGACAGGAAGGTTACTCCAAGAACTGCAAATCAACAGAAAATTTCTGGAGTTTGAAGAAAATTTCATTACAGTAGAAGAGCTCAGAAATTTTCAGCTGTAGTTTTTGTTTCCTAAACTCTCCACCTGAACCAGCACATTATCAGTGTTCATTACTAAGGAAATACTCCATTCTCACCTAAAAATTCCACTACTTGCAAGAGAACTGAGGCAGGAATAGTGTCCAGTTCATCTTCTGATTTTCCATCCCCATCTTCTAACTTCCAGGTTAAGAGCTGTTCTGTGAATGCCATTGCCAGGGGGAATTCCAGGGGGAGGGAATGCAAGACCAATACAGCTCCAGGAGGAGGAGACACTCCTAAGGAAAAAGGTCCAAGAAAACCCTTGTCATTATTCTGAGTAAAGTAAAAGTATTGAGAAAGTACAAGTACATTTACATTGATAAAGTAAAAGTAGTAAAATTTAGGATTTTTTCAAGGCTAAACTTCTGTTAAGTGAGAATTTTCTCTGTAGCACCTTGTAATAAACAAATAGAAATGTTTCTCTATATTGATAAGTTAATATAATCTATATTTATAAATGTACAGAGAACATTTTATTCACATAAAGAAACAGAATAATTTTGAGCCTGAACATATCTAAATATACAAACAGAACTTCCCCCAAAATAATTTATTTCTGTCTGATGGGTACTGAAAACAACATCAGCAGAAGAACTTTAAGATCTTCAAGGGGGAAGTTTTGAGAACTCAAATGCACCAAATCACCTTCACTGCTCTAAATCCCACTGTCTCTCCCTCTGGCAAGAGTAAAAAGAAAATTAATGATTCTTCTTGCTGGAGAAGCTGTGGTGACCTAAGTATTGCTACACAGCAAATATATTACTCTGTGGATAAAAGGATCCTACAAACACCTAAAAAAGCAATAGAAAATTATTCTCCATCTGAAACAGCTCCTCAAACACCAACAGCACCAGCAGTGCAGAAATTAGTTATTTTGAATAAAATATTTCGAATACAAACACTGCTGGGTGTGTGAACTCCAGGAATATACAAATCAGAATCAGATGGTTGCCAGTGTTTATAAAACCAGGCTTTTTTGGTTAAGAATTAATTCCTTGTACCGAAATCCTGTCCTAACCACAGCTAGGACCGGTGACCCACACAGGAAGGTGCTGCAGAGGCCATAACAAAACTGTTCTCAGCTCTGAGGGCACAGTGAAGGCTCTTCCCTCGTGCTGTGGCCATGCTCACCCAGTTTGATGTGCACCCTGTCCGTGGGGGTGATCACAGCTGGGTACTGGTTGGTGGTGGGGGGCGGCGTGAGGCCGGTGTTGGTGGGGGAGGCGTCGCGGGGGTAGCACACGGCCTCGATCAGGTTCAGCTGCCCGTTCCTCTTCACCTTGTGGCCCAGCCCATAGACCAGCACCCGAGCCCAGGGGGCCTTGTACAGGGATGAGCTAAGGAAACAGCAGCACAGCTTGGTTAGGCTCAAACCAGCTGGAAAACATCCCAGCCACCACTCAAAGTCTCGGAGAAGAGAAAACTCCAAAAAAAAAAAAAAAACTCCATCCCCAGGGCTGCCAGGCTCAGACCCAGCCTTGCCCCTCTCCATAACTCACTCTTTTCGGAACCCAGACTGACTTTCCTTGCAGGACACAATCACAAAGGCAGCCCCAGGAAAATTCACATCCATGTTGACCTTGGATTCGGAAATTGGGAATTCTTCAGCGGGAAATTGTTCTGGTGCCGCCTGTAACAGGACAATTCATCATGAGAGATCCCAAACAGCAGCAAACCTCCTCCCTTCCTCTTTATTTATAGAGTGCTCTATAGCCAGTGCATTTAATTAATTGCAAATTACAACACAGTAGGAGGCCACTTCATTTTAATTCAATGCAGAGCATTGCTACTGCTTCTGTTTTCAGTGTGCCCACTACAATCAGGATAATAGAATCCATCCAGAGAAACAATTCCCTGTGAGGGACATGGAAATTACAATCACACAGAGAACAAGGGCTCCTGAGAAGGGAACCCAACACTCTCATGAAACATGAGTGAGTATTTTACCTGCAGAAAGGAGCAGATCTGTTTGGTGAGGTCCAACAGACTCTCCTCTCCCTGATGGAGTGTCCGAGTGATGGCCACAGTGAGCCACTCCCTGATGGCCTGGGAATTGCCCTGGTAGAAGAGGTCTGTGGCAGCACAGGTCTGGGAATGGATGCAGTGCTGCAGGGACTGGGCCAGGAGAATGGAGCTTGAGCTGATGGTTCCATCTGGAATAACAAGGAGAACAGCACAAATTTGGAGATCGCTCCAAATGTTTATGTAGGCTGGGAAAGAAGCTGTGAAACACCTGAAGGATTCCCAATCTCTGTTTTCAAGTGGAAAACTCCTTTCCTAAAAGTCAGCAGGAGCAAGGACCCAGCCAGGCCCAGCCTTGTGGGCTGGGATGGCCTCTCCATGCCATCTGTGTCCCTCACCAGCCTCAGCCCAGCCCCTGGTGAGGGCAAACACAGAGCTGTGGGATCACCCCAGCTTGTTCTTAAATACCATCATTATTAACCAGCTAATAAAGAAATACTAAATCCATTAATTTTTTTTGTCCCTAGAAAAATACTGTACCAAAGAAAAGCTGTGACAAAACCAAGTGTTTACCAGGAAGAGGTGGTGCAAGAAGCTGGTTGGAGAGCAGCTGCAGGTGCTCCAGGGTGATATCCCGGATGGCAGGAATGTGGAACAGCCGGGTGAACATGTGGGGAGATTTGGGAGCAAAAATATTGAGCAGAGCCATGCGACAGTAGAGCTTGGCCAAGGCAGCTTCACTCCTCAACAGCTCCCTAGGGAACACAAACATTAATTCTATTAATTCCTTAACATTAAATCCAACCATGACAATAAGGTTTCAGAAGTTTGTATTGCTTAAAACAAAGCTGTAACTGGACTACAGGAAATGCTTTTCAGGTAATTAAAATTCAGGTAATAAAGTGCCTTGTAACTACATCTCCTTTTTCACCTGTGAATTTGGATGTTGGTGTTATCCAGGGTGACCAAGCCATTGGTTGCAGTCCTCCTGTATCCTGCAGGTGGCCTTTCCAACATGTCAATGGGGTACCAGTACCTCACCAGGACTCCCTCACTCCGTAGATAGGTCTCCACTTGGACCAGTTCATTCACCTGCAGCACCAAACCCAGCACTGTCAGTAACATAATAACTATAACCACATTTTTCCTTCCAAGAGAGCTCCAGTCCAGCATCCTGAGCAGTTTTTGCTCCCAGCTGTGTGATGCTGATCATTAAAAGTCCTCCCAGTGTGTCTTTACTCACCGAGTCCACATCCAGGACAACCCCATGAAGACCAAATGTCTTCAGCATGCCCCGAATGGCAAATTTGGGTAGAGCTGTTCCTACAGCACTGCTGGTGACATTGTTGCTGTCAGGAGAGCGAGTCACCACGGTGAGACCTGGCAGAAAGGGACACCACTTTGAAGGTATTTTCCTCAGGTGACAATTTCTGCAGTAGATCTCAAAAACCCCTGAAATTTTCTTTACCCCTCAGGATCTGTTGTGCTGTCCTTACCTTTCCGTACTTTATCAATTGTGAATTTGTTTGCTTCATCTTTGATATCCTCGATGGTGGGAAGGTAGAGATCCCTTGGGATGCCCCCGTTTTCCTCGTACAGGAATTCCACTGTTTGCCTTGCTATATCAACCATTCCTGAAAGACAGGAGGCAGTGCAAGTCATTTTCCTCAGTCACTTGAAATAAGTTCTTATTCTCATTAAGATCCCAAGCAGGTGAGTTTTCCAATTAGTTAAATACTCTCTCAGTCGGGTTGAAAGATGGAAATTTGGAGTTTTCCTGAGGAAGCCTTTCCTGAGCTTCTCATGAGGGCTCAGAATTCCTACCTCACTCTTAATGTGACTTTCCCACAAACACATTGTCCTGCCAGACCTGAATTCTACAAAACTCCCCAATCTCCCCTTATTATTATTTAAACCTAAAAAGTTTTGCCTTGATAGTCACAGACAGAACGCATGGATACATTTTCTTCCCACACTATTATTCCAGAATGTTTCTGTATCCACATCACAACGAATTCTGTCACTATTTTTGAAACCATTTTCCCTATTTAAATAGTCCAACACAGTAAAAGTGTTAAAGAAAAAGCATGAGCACAAACCAAATTCTAAGCACTGGAGGAAAACAGCAAATGAATTGTTTTTTAAGTTTCCCTGCCCTGAACACAGTAAAATATGAAAGAAACACAGGTGTTCTCTCAAACTTCACAGAAAACAACATGCAGGGAAATAAATACAGCCATACCTAACTGTAAAGCTCCTTTAATCTGATCCAGCCCAGACTTCCTCTCAGCCTCATTACGGAATCTTCTTCTAATTGTAGGGAACACTTTGGTTTCCCAGGCTTTGACCAGGAGGGCATAGTGATCCTCCTACAAAGACAGAAGTGTTTTAGAACACCAAGAAGTGATAAGTTACCAGCAGTTTTATTTTTGTTAGGGAAGCATGAAAAACTCTTCTGTGGCAAAATTTCAAAATCTAAATGACAAGATCTGATTTTAGGTTGTAAGTTAGAGGAGGCAGAGTTTGCCACATTCCTCACCCTGGGAATATCATCGTCATCATCATCATCACTTTCATCATCTGCAATAGGAGGGGGGTGAGGATCAGGGCCTGAGGTGATGAAGTTCTCATAGCTCAGCTCCATTTTATAGTGGCAGGATGTGTCACTGTCATACTCTACAAGACACAGACAGAAATAATGAGATGATAATGCATGCAAAGACATCCCATGAAATTGGAGATATACAGCATTCCATGCTCTCCAATCAGGGGGTGGGAATGCAATTCCTTTTGACACAGCATAACCAATTGGCTGATCCAATCCACCGTGACATCCTATTGTATCCCTCGCCCTAATGAGATCATTTCTCATTGAAGCTGCATTAATTACAAATAATTTGTGTATTCACATAGAGAAAGACCAAAGAAGATGGTTTGAATTGCCTTGTCTAAAATCAGATAAACACAGCTTTGAACTGTGGTACTGCCTCACCTAAACAAGCACTACCTAAGGACTAAGGACTGCAGCCAGGCTGGGCTTAAATCCTATGTCCTTGCTTGGCATTTCTGCTGGGAGGGCTTTAAAAGGAGCAAATGGCACTTTACGTTGCTGAGCCGTGGCGACAGCGGCGATCCTGCAGGGCGGCCCGTGGGTGCCAGGGTCGGAGGCGATGCTGGTGCCAGCGTCATTGTCACTGTCAGAGGCCATGGCAAAGGGCAAGGCCTCGAAGTTGGCACTGATCTCCTCGGCCAGGTCGAGGCACAGGTCGGCAGCGTTGCGGTGAGCCTGGCCCTCGGCGTAGGCAAACGGCCGCGAGCCGAAGTTCGCCCGCACCTTGGTGTTCTGCAAAAGGAGCCAGGGAAGCTCTCAGATCCTGCCCTGAGCCCTCACCCTGCCCCAGGCAGGAGCTGATCACACCTCCCCACCACCAAGATCCCCAGCTGGCACTCTGGGAAAGCTGCAAGCTGCTAAAGACACACTTGGAACCCGCCTGCTTTCCAGCTTCAAGCTGCAGCAGCCTGAGCTGGGTGCTTTGAAGCAAGGTCACTGCTGGCCAGGAATGCTAAGAGAGGAGCTCCTGGCATGGCACAAGGCATCCTGCCAGGCCAGCTGCACACTGCTGTGCTAATGGCAGGGAAAACCAAAATAATGACACAACACATGCACCTGGGAGGGCTAATGAATACCTCAACCTACCCAAGAAAGGTAAAAACTATCAATTTGCTTTTCTACAGAGCAGGTTCAATATTTTACATAATGTTTTTAATATTTCTGAAAAATATTAAGTGACATACTTCTGTTACAAACTTGCCTTTTTCTGAATGTGGACAACTGGCCACATTCCACCAGACACATCCTCTAGGTAGGGCACAAGTCTCTGCCCACAATATGTAAAATAAACTCTGCCCTTTGCTGGCTGTCCTGGAGGAGGGGGAGTTCCTTCTGTTCTTTCCCATCCAATTCCTGCTACATCACCTGGATAAAAACACAATCATAAAAAGGATTTAATCAGTTTTCTCATCCAGCATTTCCCTGACATTTAGAGGATTTTCTGATGGAGCAGATAAGGATTTTAGCCATGCTCTCACATACCAGGGGAAAGAGTCACATCCAGTCTGACACTCTTCCACTGCAGCAGGCTGGAGCCATTGTAATGCACTGCTCGCCCATTGCTGAGGGGCAACAAGGACACAGTGAGACAGAGCATTGAGCCAGAGCAGGATCACCACCCACCAAAGCTGTGATACTCAAAAGGCAACTCCACTCTCCTGATTTTGCAAAGATATTCCAGTCCATCATTTTAGCATTCAACTCAAAAGTGTGTATTACCCACTACAGCCTCCTCCCCACTCTGCTGACAAATGTACTGAATGTGGTTTTTGATGTGCATCTCCAACCTACTTGTGAAAGAGGCAGGTGCCCACTGGGTTTGTCCAAGCCCCATCCCGTTTTTCAGCCTCTGTGGCAAATCCAAAGGAAACTATTGGCCCAGTGTCATCATCTGTATCTCCATAAGAAACCACTTCAATTTCCCAGTAGAATGATGGTGCCTAGAAATAAAAATAATAACACATTTTAAAAAGTTATTTACAAAACAGAGTTTAAAGAAGCAATTGTTTGCTTTTCCTTTTCATGCCCTGTTGGATATTCAATGACAAAGTGCTGGAGAGCTGTGAGGTCTCACCTGTACTGGCACTGGGGAGGTGGCATAGATAAAGGTGCCCCGAGGAAGTCCCCCACCTGCACTGGGATCAGCCAGGAAGGTCACAGCAGTGAGATGTGAGGAGAACATGCAAGCTCTCACTGGGGGAAACACCCTGGATGGGCTCCACGTGATTTCTTTGGGCTGCAGACACAACAGAGCAGTTTATTCTACCAAACCCAATTCATGTCACCCACTAAAATAGGACCACACAGTTTATGAGCGGCACATTTAATACAACCCCAACAAATCACATCCCAATAGGCAAATTCCCATACAATGAGATATTTCAAGAAGAATGCCCTCAGTTTGGGCAGCAGCAGGGGGTTCTCCCAGGGCAGAGGTTCCCTGTGCTCACCTGTCTCCTGTCTGCTTGCAGGGGAGGAGGAGGGGGCCGAGCACAGTCCCGGTACAACATCCGTAACCTCTCACACTGCATCTCCACAACCACCAGCCTCTCCCCTGCAACAACAACCCAAACCAGGCATCAGCTTCCAGCTGCTTCCTCCAGTCCAACAGTGCAATCTTAATACAGAAATAAATATGGTATTTGCACTTTGAGGAGGTTTGATCAGCCTCACTTACCTAAACAATGGCATTAAGGGTAAAATGTAACATATGCAAGTATTTTCTCGTGTTTAGTTTATATTTGGTTTGCAAAGACACTGTCATGTTAATTAAGATATACAGTTTGTTTTAGTGAGCCAAGTTTATGGCCCAGCAAAGGCAGGAAAGCAGAAAAATTTATGCCTACTGTCACAAAAATCAGTCCTTGCCCTTTGACACCTAAATCCCTTGGTTCCTACCCTTCACTTCAGCCACTTTTTCTCTGGCATATTCCTAAAAACTTGCCCCTGACCTAAGATTTTTGCTGGGCCCAGTGCTCATCCTTAAACAAGGAGGGGCTCAAGGATCAGCAATATAACAAAGCATTACAAAAACCAGCAAAAAGGTCATTAAAAAAGGACATATAAATGATAATGTCAAGCAATACAGAGTAGGATATGCTCGAAACAAGGGAAGTGGAGAGTGCAGAAGAGAGCCAGGACTTGCTTCTTTGATACACAGAATAATTCTGTTCTGGCCTAAATTAATGCCTAATGTTTAATGATTTAGGCTGATTATGAGCTGTTCTTCCATCAGCAGCTCTGCATCTGTGACAAGACACTCTGTGCTGTGCCAGTTCCTAAACTCTGAGTAGCTGGAGGAGAAAACAATGAAATGATTTTAAAAGCTGCTCTGTCTCTGACCTGATTATGCCAAGAAGGTGTTGGCTACATACCAGGGCTGCACTCCTGGGCCACCAAATTCAGAACTTCTACAGCAGCTGGGCACTGTTGAATGAATTCTTCACAGAATGAGCTGTCTTCCAACAGCTGAGCCATCACCAGGCATGCTCTGAACACAAAAATAATACATTTAAAGTGTTACAAAGTGTGCTGAATTCAAAGCTGGCTTTACAGTAGTGAATTCAAGGGTGGCTTAAGGGTGGTCTTAACCCTGATTTTAGCTGGGCCCTCCCCAAAGGCAGCTTTTCCCTGATTAATAAATGGATTTATTGAAGCATTTGCTCAGTGTGTTGCAGGGGCACCCATGAACAACACCCAGACACTAAAAGGGAGCAAAGAGGAATTTGTGCAGTCCCTTGCTGCACACCCCCAGAGGAAGGGCACAAAACTCATGCAATTCCCTTGGATGTTTGTGCACAAAGCAGGACTCACCTGGTTCTTATTTCAGCAAGGAGCCGGACCACTGCCATTACTGGGGTTGAGCCATCTCCTGTTGCAGGAAGTGAGGTGTGAATAGAGAGACTTCCCTCCTGAGGGAGCAACATGGACTGGACTGCCTGTACTACCTTCTCAGTAATGGACAGTTTATGAAGAGGCAATGCCTGATGGTGGGGGGGCACGGTAAAAAGTTAAATTCAAGTAGTTAGTTTCTAAGAAATGAGGGTGTTTTTATTACCTGGAGTTAATTCTTATATTTTACTATCACAAAATCAGCACCAAACACCAGTAAAAGAAAAAAACCCAAATCCCAAACCAAGCCAGAAATTAACAAAAAATAAAACCCCCCAACCCAGTATGCAATGGAATATCTTTAAGCACAAAAGATGAATATTTATGTTACTTGAATGAGAACTTATTAATATATGCTTAAAAAATATGGCAAACATCACAAATCATTTATAAGCAAAGACGAAACACTTTTTTTTACGTGCTGCAGATTAATAGTCAGTATGCTGCGACAGAAATAAAGCAAGAATCGAGATTATACTGAATATTGGATGTTTAAAACTCCCATACCTCAGATCTTGGAACACAGAGCCTAGATAATGGAATAGTTAAAGTGTCTGATGCCTGGGAGGTCTTTCTAGTGTCTATAGTGGTGGGTGGGAATTTGACTGTGGCTATACCTTCTTGCTCATTAATAGATGCCACAACTCCAATGCTTCCTGCTATTCCTTTGCCTAAAACCTACAACCAAAGAAGAGCTGCATGAGATTGAAGGTGTTACAACCAGGAATCAGTGTCTGACATCACACATCAACTGCACACACAAGCACAGGGGGGTGTTTTAGGAAACAACCTGCTGTTCCTGCTCCCAAGCATCCCAGTGCAGGGAAAACCTCAGGAGAGCAGCAATTCTCATCTAAGATATCAAATATGAAGTGATGAATTACCTGAACTTCAGAACCTATTTTAATTGTCTCCTTAAAGCCACCCAGAGCACACAGGGCAGCCACTGCCTGCCGAGCAATCCTTTGAAGTTTAGCCAGTTTCCTTCCACTGCTACTCCCATTCTCCAAAATGCTCTCTGCATATTTCCCAAGCTGTGGAATGTACATCAGAGCCCGAGACAGAACCTGAAGACAGAAGCAAAAATACCAGGGAACAACTTCAAAGCAGAATTCCAACAAAAACCAATCTCCCAAGCCTCCAGCCCACACAGTCTCAGAAGAATTATTTTTGTTCTTCAAGAGAATTATGTAACTCAGAATATTCCAAGTTCTCTGAAGTGTGAGCACCATCAAAGCAATGACCATTCCCTGGTCACTTATAGGATAAAATATAATCTTGGCAGAAGTCTTTGCTGAGGATTTCACCTAAGGAATAGATAAGGTGCTGCAGGATTCAGAGGAACATAAAACCAACTTGCTTTGTTCCAGCCAACACGTTGTACCCTCAGAGGCCACAGCCAAGGTAGAATAACCTGCCACAGGCAAGGGAACTCCCCAACAAACAGCATTGTTAATGCCTGAAAAGAATGACAGCACATTATCTAATGATGGGTAGATTTTGAGTATTTGTCTCACCCTGAGACAGCTGAGAAAGGGCTGGGTCTGTGCAGTTCCACACCCTGGTGTGTAAATCAGAAAGGAGCAGCTCAGGCCTTGCTAATCATCAAATTCTCTAACTCAACCCCCAGTGAGGAATGTGCCACTCGTGGTTGTGTTTGCTCACTTTTTCAGCAGTTGTTGTCCAGATCTGGGCTGCATTGGACTCTGGGGCCATGAGCAGGCTGTGCAGCAGGGCAATCACCTCTGCTGCCATGCTGTTTGCAACGTGCCCGCTGATGAACGGCCTCACCGGATCCGTCCTGGCCAGGAGACAAAGGCAATTTCACCATTCAGTTCAAAACCACTGAGTGAAAAGAAGCTTCAGTTGTCAACAAGATATACACAAAAAAAAAAAAAAGAAATACGAAGTTTATGAACAGCCAGATTATCTTTGGGAGCAATAGAAAAATTGGTAGAGAGAAAAGCAGAATGAAGGCTAAGGGATTTACCTGGCGAGCTCCGAATTCCTCTCCCTGCAAATGGAAGTTTGTGCAGTCTTCTTTTTGTCCCCAGTGGACAAGCCACTGGTGCTCTCTGGATTGACAGTCTCTATGGGTGGCCCCACACTCACTATCAGCCCAGACTGTGCCCACTTGGTTGCCTTTCTAAGAGCTGCAGCAGCTTCTTCTGTAATGACTTCACAGCAGCCACTCTGCAAAGGAAATTGCCACGGAAGGCAAATGTCAGATTTGTTTGGTCACTCTGCTCATGTAAAAGTGCTGAGAACACAGCAAAATCCCTCCTGGGTGTGTGTTAGTCATAGACAAGTTCTGTCTCTTGCTTTTTATCATCTACAGAGAGATCTGGGATCAATTCACTGCCTTTAACATTCCATTCTTAAATTAACAGTTCAGTTTCTCTGAACAAAAAACCACCAATGAGTATTTCTGGTGCAAACACCCAAGAACATGTCTGAAAATAGACATGAAATTTTAATTCAAGTGTGTGGTTTAAAATTTGCATTATCAATGTGCACTTAACACTTGAGGAAAGAGAACATCAAAAGGGGTTTAAACCTGACCTACAGTGGCTGCATGAACCATCAGCTGAAATTCTTTTTCATCATTTACCCCTGTATTTTGATCTGTATTTACAGAGGTAAATGATGAATAAAAGAATATTTAACAAAGGGGTCTTAACATCAGTAAGACCCAAGAATTCTGACTGGCCACCAATTTTTAGGATGTTGAGCAGTTCTTTAGTTATTCCTCCTCTTACTTTTGTCATGTCCCGATCCATCTTCACCACCTTCTCCATATTGGCTCCAGTTCCCAGTCGGAATGGGCGGCCTTCTGAGCTACTGTTGGAGGGGAAACAAAACACAGGAGCTTTGTTCTGACTCCTGGAAAGCACTGCTGAGCTACACAGTCCAATTCCATATATTATGGGTGGTTTGAAATGATTTGAAGCCACCCTTGCAGCTGAATGCTCAGCAGCAAGAGAAATATTAGGCAGTTAAGGACATACCCCATTTACAGAGGGAATTTAATCCTATTGAATGCAGCTACTCAAAGCAATTTAACCCTTCCCCCCTCAAGAAGAAGCCTCACAAAATGGTTTTTATTGATCACAAATGCCCAGGGCTTTGAGTTCACCTTTCACTTGTACCTTTTAGTGTAATTTTTAGAGTATGGGTTCAAAATCAACCTACGGAGTGGGGGAAGATGAAATAAATAACACAAAACACAGGAGGTGACAGCATTGGCATTCAGTGATCCCAAAATCCAGGTGGGTGCTGAGAATACTAAAGAATGTTTAATAGCAAATTATTGTCCAGCTTATGCATTATTAAAGCAGTGCTTTTAAAGCCATTTTGCCTTGACAGCTCTATTTGTTAGTCCTACCCAGCTGTCACTCCATAAACAAGATAAATGATATTCCATCAGAAACACTGAGTCTAAGTAGCTAATTTTTCATGAGATTGTTTTCAGACAGATGAAGATGTTCCCATGTTCCTTTGCATTATCTTATTGCTTTGCCAGTAAACACAACACATTGGGAAGACACTTTGCTTTCCTATTTACTCTTATATCTAGGATGTATTTTTCTGCAGCTGCAGCACTGGAAAAAAAGTAGAAGATAAAGAGAATTGGCAAAATTGTTTCTAATTCCAATCCAGTGAGCTGAGATTACCTTAGCAAAGGCTGAAGGACTTCGTGGGAGGACTGATCTTCTCTTTTATGGATAAAAATAGAGAGTTTACCATCCACTGCCTCGCTTTCTTCTCCAGGATCTTTATCACCTTTTATGGAATTTTTAGGGCTGGCTTTTGCCAAGGTAGTATCTGGCTCAGAGGCCGTTGGAGAAAGGACTGTCTGGCAGCCTTGAAGTAGAAAGGAAAAAAGGAAACAAAGAAACACAACCATGAATTTTCTTACCCTTGGAACTAATGCTGACACATCTGGGATGTGTCTGAAACATCACTGGGACACCCACTTTGGTCTGAGGCCAGGGAAATTAGGAGGCAGATGGAAGTCACAGGAATATCCTGCTCTCAGTGACAAATCAGATACCTCCCAATACTTGAGCTTTCTGTCAATACAAAAGCTCCTGGCACAGAGTGCCCAGAGAAGCTGTGGCTGCCCCTGGATCCCTGGAAGTGCCCAAGGCCAGGCTGAACAGGGCTTGGAGCAGCCTGGGATAGCTGAAGGTGTGGAAGGGGGTGGGACTGGATGGGCTTTAAGGTCTTTTTCATTCCAAGATTCCATGAAACATGAGTCCCTTGGGCACAACATCAAACAGCTGCTGGTACCTGGCACGACATAATCTGCCAGCTTTGCCAGCAGCAGGGAGGCAATCTTGGAGGCTGGGTCACTGGGATCGTCCTGCTCGCTGTTCAGAGAGGGCACTGAGTAGCTCCAGGGAGGCAATTCCACGTTTCCACAGTCCTCAACACTCATGAGAGGCAGAGCAGCACGACACAACTGCAGGATTATAAGCACCAGCTTTGGAGAAGGACGCTGATCCAAGAGAAGGGACAGAAGCTTGGACACACAGGCTGGCTGGCTCAGGATGGCTTTACCTATGTGACTCCTAAAAGGGAAAAGAATCTTGAAATTAAAACCAATTTGATTATTTACAAGATGTATTATAAAAGCAATTTTAGTGTCTGACAAAACATCTATAGCAGTCCTTCCATAACTTGACAGCACTGATTAAACACTAAGATTAAGGGTTAGTTCTAGAATGGTTTAAAAAATCCACAGAAGATCCCACATGGGCTTTGATACACAGGAAGAAAATACTCCAGAGCAAAGGCCTGGTACCTTGAGAGGTCATTCAGAAGGCTGAGAACATCCTGCAGTGCATCATTCCCTGCAGCCTGGTTGCCACAGCACTCGGTGGCTCTGGCCAGGTGGTTGGTGAGGAGGCTGGAGACCTGCCTGGCCAGCCCAGAGTGAACAGCATCTGTGGAACCCCCTTTGGAAGGGATGGAAGAATACAGAGCTGTAATCAACAAAAATCTATGTACACACCACAAAAATAACCCTGATACATCCACCATTAGCCAACAGCCACGTGCCTGTAAGTTTAAGTGTGTTATGGGTGAATTCTACCACAGGAGAAATGCCAAATGATCACTCAAAATCTCTAGATTCTCTGATTATGTTTAGACAGAATCAAGTGGCAAAACTTGAAATTATTTCTATGGGGAGGAAAAAAGCCACAATTAAAAAACAAGAAGAAAATCACTGAATCGTGTATTCACTTCTTAAGAATCCACAGAGTCCCAAGTCATGGTGAATGACTGCCCTATTTTAAATACATTTACACCATTCCTCAGGCAGTTCTAACACACACACAGCAGAAGATATTTCCAGTGTTCCTACCTTCTTCCTTTTCCCACTCCACACAGCGGTTGGCCAGCACCTGGAAGGCAGCCCAAGCCATGGTGGCCACCTTCTGTTTCTTGGTCTGTTTTTCATTTGAGCTGGATTCTGTCTGGCTGCTCAGGCTGCAGAGCCGGTCCATGAGCTGGACCAGGCCACTGCGCACCAGACACTTCTCCTCGCTCCTGCAGGAGAAATTCAGGGTGGAATTAACTTCTCCATCACAATGGGAATCCAGAACTTGCTGTTAGCTCAGTAATTAATTAGTTCACTTGGCAGAAAGATGGTTCTGCCTCTCCCTTGTCCTCCCCAGATGGAATTGTTGAGGGAATTTAACTGAATGTTCTCAGATGCTCTTCATGATGAGGAAAGGGGATGTATTTATACTACTTAGTATTTCTCCTTAAAGCAAAGCCTACTAAGGCCAGGTGTGGATGCTCCCCTTGCCTTCCCCAAGCCCTTCCCCACCTTGTGTAGGGGATGGTGCACAAGAGGCCAATGCTGTTGGCACAGGCGATGGGGTACCGGGCACACAGGGACACCACCGATGTCATAGTCTCTCCAAAAGCCTCCTGGACCTGCTCCACCATCCCACCACATGTCAGCTCTTCAATCCTGTTGGGGGTTAGAGATTGGGAATGGCTTCAATTCACCAACTTCCAAATGTCACTTTAAGAAAATAATAACCAGTGCATGTTAAGAATTACTCCAGGGAGAGTTGGAAGGAAAACCACAAGTCACTCATTTTTCATATGAAATATGTAAACAAGAGAGTGTGGTATTTACAGCTCAGACGTGATTAAATCTCACTACAAACAAAATACAAAACATTTACTACATTTAGATGACAGTATCAGCTAAATCTACCACTAATACCTAGTTAACATCAATTTAGAATTAAATCAAGAGTGAAGGATACCCTCTATACATAACTGGGTACATGTCAGCCCAGTATGAAAGGGAAGTTCATTTACTGATAAATAAAAGCATTTCTTAGGAGCTTCTGCCTTGTCACCCCACAAGAATCAAAGTGTTTGTTGCCAACTTGTGCCCTCACAGCTACTCACTTCTGGCTTTCCCTTGTCCAAAGCAATTTACTCCTTTCCACAAGACCAAACTACTGAATTCTAGAGAAATGCCCCCACCTTGGCCCTCCCTGGAGCACCATTGTCACCGGGCCCACCAGGTGGGTCACACCCCCGACGCGCACGGCGGCCGTCAGCAGCTCCCTCATGTGCACCAGGGCCTGTTTCCTGGTGTTCCCACGTCTCCAGCGGGTCTGGGCAGCCAGCAGGAAACTGCTGCTGGACACCTGCGAGGTTTGGGATGGGGTTTTTGTTAGACACAAAAAAGGCAAGTTAGAATTTAAAATAAAATAACAACGTACAGCTTGTTTTTGAACAAGTTGGAATTTAAAATAAAATAACAACGTACAGCTTGGTCAGGGTTTGTCCCGATGAAGGCAAAGAGCTGTCCCAGCAGGACACTGTAGGTGGGTTTGTCCCTGCTGTCCTCAATGGCCAGGGACTGCAGCAGGGTGAAGGAGCTGCTCCTGTGGCTGGTGACGTGGCGGCGCCTGCGAGGGAACCAGAACGTTACACCTGGCAGCAGGAAGCTGATCCAACCACCACAAATGCTGCTGTGTGGGCAGTGATAAATTTAATCAAGCTGATCACTGGAACAGCACAGAGGTGTGAAGGGAAGGAATAAACCCTGCTGTACCTCTGGCTGGCCCGGGCAAACTCGATGTCCTCGCTGCCGATCATCTCCAGGTCGGACGGGGCGGACATGCTGCGCAGGAACACGGGCTGGCGCACGGCGTGGGAGATCACCTTGGTCTCAGAGGCTGATTTACAGGCTTGAAGTATTTTAAAGTATTAATAAAAAAGGTCATTCCTGGTGCAGGAAATTATTTACAAACTGGCTTTAAAATCACTGGTGGATATCCCAGTGGAAGCTGAAACACAGGGTGGGGACAACCCAGTCTAAGCAAGAACGTGCAACTCAGATCTGAGAATTTTCCTGTTTTCAACCCTGTTCAGAGTTAAAGATTTGGAATTGAAGGCTTCAATTCACAAACTTCCAAATGTTACTTTAAAAAATAATAATCAGCACATGTTAAGAATTACTCAAGGGAGATTTAGAAGGAGAAATGCAAGTCACTCATGTTTTCATATGAAACATGTAAACAAGAGAGTATGGAAGTTATAGCTCAGACACGATTAAATCTCACTACAAACAAAATACAAAATCAGCTCTGAGGGTTTTCCTGTTTTCAGATATTGTTTCAAATCAGATTTCTTTTGATTCGCTTAAGTATTTTTCCTCAATAAATCAGGAGACTGAAGTTTAAATTCCACCTATTATTACTCAGATTTTTATTTACCATCACCATGGCAATCAGAATACAAAGACTCGACTTTATTTATTGTAAAAGAATTAATTAATTAAAAATTAATTCAATTTAGGGAAAAAATAGTTTAATTTAAAGCAAAAGAGGGAAAAATAAGGAATAAAAGGCATTTTTAGAAAATGCTGGTAGTGAGAGATGTACCTGGAGTCTCTGCAGGGGTCCCAGATATGCTCCTTGTGATCCCAGACTGCGCTGCAATGGTTACATGCAACAATAGCTCTGCTCTGTTCATCAAGCTCTTCACCAAGGTTTTTGTCTTTGCTAAGGGATGAGAGGTCTTCTGGATCAGTGAATTCACCTCTTGGAAAAACTTCTCCCTAGGATTATGAAAGGGAAGTAAAAAAAGCCAAGTTGATGTTTGAATGCTTTCAGAAAGGAAGTGTTACTGTGGGAAAGGTCAGCTAAAGAGGACTTATGGCATCAGTGGGTTCTATGCCAACAAAGGAGAAAGCAGAAAAAATGGCAGAAATAAACAAGTGATTCCTTAGCAAACGCAAGGAGTCGCAGGTATTGATATTAATATATTTAGCACGGAAGTTTTTTGTCATTTCATCAGATACTTTTGGAACTCCCTGGAATTCCCCTGAAGCTGCCCCTCCTTTGAGGCCTAAATGTTCACTAATACTAACCTTAAAGCCAGGACCACGTTCTCAAGATCACTCCCATCAAAAGAAACTTCCTTCATTGAACACAGAAGCTCCAGCTCCTTCATCTTGCTCTAAACAAAGGGAAGGAGAAGGATGAGCAGGTTTTGAGGAGGCAGAGTGAGGCACAAGCACCCACAGCAGCCCTAGGGCTCACCTCATTGAAATGATAATCATAAAAAAAGGGGACATTGTTCTCCAGCTTCCCATGCATGGCATCATCCACCTCGTTCTGCCACTTCTGCTCCAGCTCAGCCACACTCTGATCAAGAGACAAAAAAATCACACTTGTTGCACTTAAGGTGTAGAAGGGATTTTGAAAGAAGAAATCTGAGTACATTTCGTATTTCTGTGGTGCTAAAATACATCTTTAGTCTCAAAACTAAAGCCTTCTGTTGTTTTAAATACTTTTCTTTTTACCTGCAGTTGCCTCTCCATGGCATTCAGCTTCTTAAAGGTCTCTCCCATAATTTTACAAAGTAAATCATATTCTTCAGCATGTTCCTCCTGATATTGGAAATTTATCAGGGACTGGAGAGCATCAACCAAATTGAGATGTTTAATCACACATGAAACCACCATCTCCTCCATGACTTCTGGCTGGATCACTTCCCTAGGGTTCCAGGGAAAGCCAAACTCATTAATCAGGAGTAAGAGACCAACTTGGACAATTCATATTCATAAATCATCAGATGCTGCATTCACAAAGAAGGTTAAAAACCCAGAGGGAAACAAGGACTCCTTACTTTATACTGGGTCTAAATTGAGGCCGAGCACGTCCAGAAATTTCCCTGAGCTTGATCATGATTCCTGGGGGCAGCCTAATCCTGGGCAGATCAAAGTAGTGTCCAACAGGAGGCACGAGCACATCAGAGGGGTATGTGAATTCCCTGTCCTCCTCTATGGTGAGAGGCAATGGAGAAGGGCTTGGAGTAAGGGCTGGAGATATGACCCCATTGGCTTCCACCTGCCACTGGCACCTGCAAAAAGGAGTAAAAACCAATCAAAAGGATTTTAATTTCCCTCTCTATTTCACCCCTCATTGAGAAAGCCACTTCAGTTGACACATTATAAAGATTAAATATTAATATATGAAGTGTGGCTTGTACCAAGCATAACCCAACCTTCCTTTTACTCTAAAAACCCCTCTGTTTTGGAGAATATTCGCTCAGTTTTAGGCAACACAAACTGCTGAACAAACTACAGGAAAAATGATCCAAACATCAACTTAAAGCACAAGAGCACAACAAGTCACTTCCCCTCAGGAGAAAACACTCAGATCAAAATTTATTTTTTTTTACCTTTGTAAGAGTTTAGATCTTAAGAGCTCTTGGCAGGTTTCTTCATCTTTGGTAATTTCTGGCCCGTTGTACAAGATCCTCAGCATGGAACAGGCCAGCACAGAGAGGCCCAGGGCCAGGTCAACCAGGAATGGCAAACCTCCTGACACATCCTCTGAGGATTCCTGCAGCAGGAACAGGGACAAGTTCAAGCAAACCACCAGAAGTCCTTTCCAATAAATTCAAGTCAGGAGATTTTATATATCATCTTTTAAATGTAAGATATAGCTCGATATCAATCTGAACTCTTACACAAAAAATGCTTAACAATTAACAGCAACTTGTAAGAGCAACTCAAGACAAGAAGTAAGGGATTTAAGCATTGTTTTCCTGAACCAAGAAGGAACAGTTGAAGTTATTTTTGGTTCAGTCACCTCAGCTTGTACTGGCATTCAAGATTCCCTGTGTTTGATCCCAGAATCCCTCCCCTCTGTTGTGGGCTGGAATCATGATTTCCTCAAGACATCTCTGATTTTCAGGTTGTTACAAAGAAATCCTGACCCACAAGCAGCAAGGGATGCTGGAGTAGCTTCAAGAGATAGCTGTAATGAGATGTGTCTTATCTATCTCCATCAATCCCCAAGTGCCAGCCCATCCACAGGGACCTCTGCATCCCAAACTCAGGTTCTTTTCCAACACCCGATTTGTCTCACTGCCCAAACCAGGCACTGCTGGTTTCCATTTCAAACTGCCAAGCTGGAAGCACATTTCCATGGATCTGGAATGTGTGGCAGGCAGGAGGCAGTGGAGGCTGAAGCTCTGCCCTGGGATTCTCCCCCTGGAATACCTGTGCTCGGACAGTGCAGGCAAAGCCCCACATGGCTTTGTCCGGAGTGTTGTGCTCCCGCCCACTCCGCATTTCAAAGGAGAACGTGACTGTGTCTCCTTCCACCTTCAAATATCCACGGCAGGAAGGGGGGGAAAAAAGAAAATATATTTAATAATTGAGGCAAACAAACAAGCTTTTCACACAAGTGGTTATTTTAGAGATGAATGCTTTTAATGACAGTTATCTGGGGGTTGTTTTTATCTCAAATGAGATATTCTGATTTAAGATTTTTTTCCTTTCTGTAAAGGTGTCTTTTAGTGGAAAACTTCATCTCAGTTTTGCTGCTGGCTAACTACAGTAAAACAAAAAGAACCACCACAGCTGTAAAATCAAAACCAGAAACTATCAGTGTGTTACTTAGCCTTGATTTTCATTGTTTGTCTGCAAGAAACCAGGCAATAATTAACAATTCTCTTCCTGAAGGAAGACAGACAAGCTCTTCAATTAGAAGAATGACAACAAATTAATCAAGGAGCTTGCTAAAAGAACAGTATCAAAATCCATGTGTGAAAAATAAACCACATTCCCTTAATTGTGAACAATGGAGTTCTTATCTGGAATTGCTTTCCAGTTTATTACCTCTTGATTTGATTTATTTTTACAATGTGTTTTTGTTATGTAAATAAGCCCAGTTTTAATGTGGGCCAATGTAGCAGCACAAATATATATTAAACAAAAATAAAATCACACTGCAGAGAGTGTGAGGGGACACACTGCCAAAGCATTGAAATGCTGAGGTTTCAAAAAGTTTGAGAGATTCTTCTTAGTTTTACTGCCAAAAACACCCAATGAAATTTTAAAATCCAACAGAAATTGTTGGAACTTATTGGTTACATTTGCTACTTGATATATTTGGGGGTTATTATCCAAAAGATTGACTTGAAGAGAATCTGCACAGAACTTCTCCTAGGAGGGTGTACTTAGGAGAACAGCAGTGCCATTAGAGACTGCAGGACTCAAACATCTCCACCAGGAATTCCAGGAAGACACAAAACAAACTCCAAGGGAAGCATCACACAGAACACAGAGCTGAGTTTAAAGTTCTCCCCCAAGGACACAACAGCTCACTGAGCAGGGATCTCATCATAGATAACTGTACACTTAAAAGCCTGGAATGCATAGCTGTGAGGGTAAAATGGGCTGGGCATGGTTTCCAAAGGGAATTTTCTATGGGAAGGAGTGGTGAACGAGAATACTGTACCTTCACTAAGTCCTTGGGCCACCCCGTTCCTAAGACACTACGGCTGCCATATCCCAGTGTATTGCCTCCATACTCAGCAACCTTCCTACTGTTTGTGCTAGGACCAGCATAGATCACCAACTTCAAAACATAAAATACACTGTTAGACTGTAAGAGAAAAACAAGAAAACCTAATAATAATAATAATACTTAGCACTTCCACCACGCTTTCGACTCTCGAAGCGCTCCATGCACGTGAACCGATCCCACAGGCTCGGTGAGGGCAGCAGGGTTAAGTATTATTATCCCCATTTTACAGATGGGGAAACTGAGGCACACAGGGACTCGAGGGGCTTGGCCCCTGCTCACACAGCAGGGCTGGGAGCAGAGAGCAGGAGCAATCCTGACTGCCAGCTCTGAGGCAGAGAAACTCCCTCTCTAGCAGTGAGGGGCTGATCCCAGCAAAGCCAAAGTTCTGTCAGTGACTTTGGTGGGATCAGAGTTTTTTGGGGGAGTTTACACAGTAATGGGTGACATTAATATTGAAGATACTCCTATTAGTTATTTATGAGCATCAGGACTTGCTCTATGCCAAAGAATAAACAGCAGCACTCAGCAAGCAGCTTAAGCAGTTCTCTGATAATACAAAGTGGATAAGGTAAGTGCTTTTGGTTGTTTTCTTAAAATTAAAGTATTTGTTCCTATTAACCCAGGTAAACAAGCTCTTTATCATCAGGGAAAAAGGAACCTCTCCAGCTCTGCCCAGTTTAAACCAACTGTGCTGATCAAAGCAGGTGGCTGGATTAAAATTTGGGAAATAAGGAAAACCGAACATGAGTAAAAATGAGAAAAGTCAAACTTGGACAGTCTAAGCCAGCCTGAAATTATTAAAAAAAAACCAGAACTGATAGAATTTCTGAGGGGAAAAACCAACCCAAACCACCCTTCAGCCCCTCAATCCCTGGAGCCTCCCACACTTGTCCCATGGCAGAGCTCCCAGTTTTTTTGAGGGAATTCCCTCATTGCAGAGGTGCTGAGCTGGCCCTTGCTTACCTTGTCATAATCATACTGGGAGGAGCATCTGTTGTCAAATCTAAGATACAAACAGCGGGCTCCTGGAATGTGGACAGTTTCCTTAAATTTATAGTTATCCCTGACAGGATGCACTGTCTCCACAGTCTTCCCAGCAGCCCAGGGAGCAGGGATCTTCAAACCAGTCAGGAATCCTGGCTCTTCCTTCTCTTCCAGCATCCTGAAATTAGAGTGAGAAATTGGGCCTAAAATACAGCACAGAGATTTCTGTCATTCAGACATTAAGACATAAAGTATTTAAAAATCACCTCTCAGTATTGACAGAGACAAGGAACTGACTCCTGGTTTTAGGCATTACTGTATTGAGGGAATTAATATATTACATATATTATTATTATTATATAATTACATATATTATCATCATTAGTCATACATTACATATATTCTTATTCACAAAATCCCATTATCACAAATTCTTTAGTATTCCAAATTCTCCAATGCTGCAAATAAGCATTTTTATTTGATTTTAGCTGTTTGTTTCTGTTCCTAAGCAGGAGCTGGAGAACTTTGAGCTGAGACACAGCATTTAAATGCAGGAGTTAACAATGTTGTTTCTCTGTAAATTAAAGCATTTAATAGCTTTGCAATGGTTTTAATTCTGTATCTCATGCTGCCAGAGCAATTTACATTTTCTCTTGATGGTCCTCCTTAGCCTAATTTATTGTGAGGAACATTTAGAATTAATTTCTAATGCTTGAGGTGAGGGGAAAACCCAAAACAAACAATATTCTGTGTAAAAAACCTGAAGTTACTGATAGTTTAATTCTATATACAGAACAAAATTTGCAACTAACTGCCTTTTGCAAAAGCTTATATAAAACTGAGACAGCCTTAGAAATCATTCCAGCACACCTTCAAAAATTAATTCCAATAAAAACTGCTGCTTTATCCCACAGCAATGGTCAAATGGACATTATAGTACAGTTTATCCCACAAAAAGACCCAAATGTAAAGAAAATCACCTTTCATCAGGTAACTGCTTCCCCTTCTGCTCTGGAGCACAACTGGGGGAACTGTTCAGTTCTGAGAAAACTGGAGACTGGGTTTTGAGCAGCAGTGCAGTCTGTGGCCCAAAATACACAGTGTTAGGGACATGCAAACTGTAAAGCATTTTAAGAGCTCATTATTGAAATAATTAACAATCCTACTGTTGTTAATGACAATAAATCACTACTGAGTAGCTCCTGGAGCAGTCAAATTTAACATTCAGCACCAGCAGCTTTGGCAGCTCTTGAGGAACTCTGAACTCTGGTGTGTGGATGAGCCTCTGGAGGAAGCTGAGCAGCATTTTGGAGGCTGCAGGCCCCAGGTTTGGCCCTGGGCAGCCCAGGGGTGGCACAGAGCCCATACCTGGCTGGTGTAAAGGACCAGCTGCACCAGCTGAGGCATCAGGGCATCAGCCATGGTCAGGGTCTGCAGGTTTGGGTGCATCAGGGATGTCAGCAGCACAGGCAGCAGGTGGCCAAGCATGGTGGCCTTTGTGATCTGCTCCAGGCCTTTTAACCTGGAAGGAGAGCCAAAGTTACAGAGGAACAACTCTTTTCATAGAGCAGCACTTCTGCTTTTAGTCACTTCTGTTTCATCTTGTAACAGCAATTCAAAATTCAGCAGAGAATGTTTGTATTCTATTAACAAAATCCCCAAAACAATCTCGAAACCACTACAACTTCTCCCAAGTGCCAGTGACCTTGAATTGCTGACAATTCTCAGTGAACAATCTAAGTGCAGAGACAGTAAATCAACAGTTTAATAATTACTCAGAGAAGGATAAGCTCCCCTGGGCACAGGATGAAAGTCCCCATCAAACACAAATGCACCAGTGTGGATATCAGCTCCCAGCACATGGAGCTCAAAGGACTTGAAAAGGATCTACAGCTACAAAAATATATTTGAACACAAACTCATATGAAAATATCACCCAGGAGCTGTGTGTTGTCAATAAACACAACTAATCTTGCAGGCACAGAGAAGCAGAAAGTGAAACCTGGAACACAGCTGGGACAGACAGCTGTTTGTTTGAGGAGAGAAAAGTTCACAGCTTTTGTTTCCACCCCATTCCCAAGGTGTATTTTTAAGAGGAGGGGAGACAGGGAAGGGCAGGTAATGGAATATCTGGGATATAAAACAACACCCAGGGATTGTCATGCATAAATATCTAATCTAGCTACCAGAGACTTAATAATCAGGAATTTAAAAATAAACAGATTGTTCTAGTTTACAGGAGTACTCCCAGCTAATTACAGTTTATTTCCAGGTATCCCACTTATAAATACCATTATAACTGACTAAAACCTTCTCAATTTGAGGTTCCTACAGAAATATCAACCTACAGATGATCAGGACTGACACAGAGAGTGAGTCTAATTTCTCCACTGAGTGGTAAACAACTGCTACAGGAAGAAACAGTTCCTGTGCATTCAAAGCTCAAATATAAAGTGATAAAGAATAATTAATGCTAACTGTGCTTGTACAATAAGCCACAAAGAGCAGCAGTTCCGTGTTTCCAAATTAGGATCCTCCCACTTGTCTTACCTTTGCTCCCTGTCAGAAATGTCACTGTTAATTAGTGCTGTGGTGACTTGTTGCAGCATTTCTAAGACTTCATCACATCCTGTCAGAATTTGTGTGGCAAGAGACAAAATGCTGGTCTTGAGCTCCTAAGCAAAAAAAAAAAAAGAGTTACAGGATACTTAAATTCTTAGAGAATCCCCCCCAAAAAGGACAACAGAACAAAAAGATGGATTTCCAAATGAAAAGAATGATAATGTGACCTGGCAGGCCTGCAGCAGGAGATTCATCCAAGACTTAAATTTGATTAATGTTAAGCCCCAAAGTGCTGGGAGAAACTAGGTGCATGTTTTACAGGATGCACATCCAGTTTCTAGAGGGAAGGAAGCCCCAAGTCCAGCACAGGAGAGAGCTGAGAGCCAGCCAAGGTACAGGACTGGTGACACAATGTCCTAGCAGGGATGAGGAGCACTGCAGAGAGAGAAACTGAACAATGAACACGGCGTGAATAGTGAGACAAGAAAAATACTCCAATATTTAGCATTTCCTCAATGAGCCTGAACAAATCACTTCCAACTCCAGCAGCTCACAAACACACACAGCCTCAAAGAGCAGTAGAGAAAACCAGCTTAGCAAAATACCAGAAATTCAGAAATCAATTCCATTAGGGAAGAATTATTACCAAAACTACTATGAGCAGACAACCTGCACTCCAGGGCAAACCTGGGAGTTGGATGAAGCAGTGTGAAATGCAGCATTTTAATAAACCTCTACCAACCAAAGCCTGTCCTCAAACCTTGTCCTCTAACAGCTTCCTTGCCACTAACTTTATTCTCTCAATTTGAGAGAACTGATGGAGGTGGTTCTACAAAAGCTTTCTGCAAAAAAAGCAGAAGCCAGGTAAGGCAAATAAGAAACCCCTTTTCTATTTATTTAATAATATTTTTTTCAAGGACCACCTGAGTGATTTGGAGAAGAAAAAGGGTCTGAGGTAACGTCTCCAGGAAAGGAAATTCCCATGCCAGGAATGCTACTGGCACATACTAATTAAAATCTATTTAAAATCTCATTATCCATATATTTAGGAAGGGAAGTGTCTGCTCTCACTGATAACAGGGAAGGCAAGCTGGAATCCTGAACACAGAATAACTGCAGATTTTACTCTGGACTGTTTTATCCTGTTCTCCAGCTATTTAACTCTATCCAAAGGGAAAGAACCACCAGCAAACAGCAAATGCACTGCAGGAACGAAGTGTCACAGGCACACTGACTGGAGAGAGCCATACTAGAATAAAACTTGGTGTTTACCTGTACCTTCAATGTCTCTCCCTGCAAGGAGCTGTCACTGTCATCATTGTCATCAGGTTTAATCAAAATAGTGTTACTGAGGAGGTGGTTCTGCACAGCCATCAGGTACCGCAAGCACGAGGACGCAGCCTTGAACACAAATAAGTAAAATTTTGCATTATCCAAACCCTTCATCAACCCTGAGTCAGGCAAGCCTCAGACTTAGAAGTTGGAGAGAGGAAAAAAAAGGTTGAGGAAGAAAAAAAGAAAGAGTAAAGAAATAACTTTGTATATTTAAGAAAATAAACTGGTTGCAAAATGATGAATTTTGTGAAATAACTCACAAAAATATAAAGAGGCAGCATAACTTTGTTCAGGTTTGGAACATTATAGCAATATTCAGGAACTCTAAGAATTAATTAATTCTGAAAAGATTGTGCCACCAGAGAGATAAATGTAATTCACACTCCTGAAGGTGATGGCTCCATACCACTCCTCCTTCCCCACAGGCCAGGACATCCTGTCCCCTCCCAGTGTTTTTATGGAAGCTCAGCCTGCCTTTCTCAGGGAGCTGGTCCTGCTGAAAACACCTGCCCATAGTTTTACCATCAAATGTCAGCTTTAACTCATTCCTGTCTATCACTGGTAACTCTTTCAGCCTGTATGAACCAATATACACAACTGCATGTTTGATTTTTTAAGCTGCTTTGAATACTGAGATCTACAAACTTCGTTCAACCTGAACAGTAACCAGGGCAACTGGAAAATAAATCCATATATAAACCCATTCCAGCACTACTGAACTATTTCCTTTGCTGTGAGGAATTCTTCTTTTCTTCCCTGCACAACACAAGCAAAAGACAATTCTTCTCCTGGATTTGTTAAGACAACTAAAAAAGTTTGACCTCCTTGTACTCAGTGAAGAGGAAGGATTCAAGGAGGAAAAGAAGCCAAAGGCAGAGATACTTTTATCAAAACACATTTTACTTACAGGCACAGTTGAAAGAAGCCTTTGAAAGTCATCTTTAGATACAGTTTGGCACTTGGTGATTAAGACACAAGATTCTCGGACAACAATCTTGAGGATGTAGTGCAAGAGCTCATCATTGAGTCTTCAGGAGAGGCAAGAAAGGTGGAAAATGTTAATCATTAATTATTGTGCATTTTGTACAGCTCAGCTGACTCTGCAAGCTGGATCCCAGATTATGGGAAACCTGAATAAGGATCAAACTTTAAATTCAGATACGAAAAACCCCAAGGCTGAAATGTTTAACAACAAGTACAACAGATTTCCAGGGACAACAGATTTCCTGGGGTTTGCTGCACTGTGCTGATGCAAATCTGTGATTTCTTATGGCTCCTACAAAAGACTCCTCCCAACTTGAATAGGTACTTGAGACTGGCAGTTTTACTGCTGGAAAGTCTCCTATGATCTGCAGAGAAATGCTATAAAACCAGATTTATGAAATGATCATTCAGATTTACCAAGAATATGGCAAGGAACAAGGAATTCCAAACCCAGTCTGGGTACAGAAGCATCCAAAGCTTGGCCTAAACCATCAAATCTCTCCCTCACCCTAACGAAATCTTTCCCCACCGACACAAACAACATTCAGGTCACACTGCAGGAACACACCAAGCAATTCCAGCAGAAGTTCCTGCAAGTTCACCTCAAGCAATAACAGAAAAATATTCTATAAACAGAGGCTTTTTACCTATAATGATCATCATCTTCACTTCCAAATCTGTTGTTCTGCAGCTGCTCAGCTAAATTGGTCAGGATAACATCCCGGAGCTGGGAGAGGCCACTGTTCCTCTCTCCTAAAAGGGAAATAAAAAACTTTTACACAGCAGCATTTTACAGAATGGATTTTATTTCCCCAATACCTCATTTAACACAAACTAGAGCTCAGGAATGGCTGCATTCCCAGGGTGACCAGAGCTGCTGTCCCAGACTGGGAGCTCTTTCCCTGCCCACAGCACTGTTGGAAATTCCCAACACTGGGCACCAACTCCTGTGAAGTAACAAATTACTGAGCATCAGCTGCTTCCAAGGCCAGACTCCCATTTCCTGGTGAACTCAAGGACATTATTCCCCCTTCACTGAGGTCTAACAGCACCTCTGATTGCTGGGTGCTTGCAAATATTCCTTTTTTCCATCTGACCCACCCTAGGCCATGCAGCCTTTTGGAAATTGAAGCATTCAATAATTTCCTAGCAAAGCATGGATTTAAAGCAGAGTAGTGCTCAATACCCCACACTGTTCTCGCTCTAAGCTTGAGATGTACTTTGATTTTTTGTTCTCAGAAAAACCCCACTCTCACCTGGCAATAAGACACTACACTCTCACCTTCAGTTAAGACCAATTTCAATAAATTATTGATTTCTGCTTCTCCAGGATACAGGATATTTAAACCAGAGCTAAGGAAAAAATAAAACCATGCATTACTTGATGGATTTAGAGAACGAAATAATTTCAGTGGACACATGACAAATGACACCACAGACTCAGCATCTGATGGAACATTTACAATGTCTGTGTAAAGGCTTAGAAGAACATCCTCCAGATTTTAACATCAATTTTAGGACATAAGCAGCTGTTTTCTCCAGGAATCTCTTGTAATCAATTATATTTTACTGTTTAGGTCTCAAAGCTTCTCCAAGAGCTATCTGCTTCCCTCTGGAAAATTCCCCATTCATCACTTGCACACAGGGCAGCACAATCAGTTTGTTAAGAAACAGAGATGTCAGGAAAAATGATGATGGCTCAGAGAAAAACTCCAAAAACTCTGGTGATGGGGTAAGAGCTGAGGCTCCTCTGTGCCAACAACAGTGGAAAACACAAATACAATAATCAAGGAATCACTACTGCTAGTTTTGTACTTTTTGGAGACTGGCTCTATAGAAGTCTTACTTTAAGCTACACAGAAGATTCTGGAAGGAGCATTTCAGGAACACCCCAACTCTGCAGAAACATTCCAGATGGAGACTTTTTCCCTCTAACTTGATGAACTCTGTCCTTTCTATGTGAATTCCCCCACTGAGATCACAATCACTTCAAAGGAGCACTTCATGCCTGTCTGAAGTGCTGAAATCATTATGCAACTTTGCCATTTCCTTTCCCTTTTCTTTTTCAGTAACAGAAAAGAAAACTGGGATGTTTTTCAGCTTCACACTGAGAGCAGAGATCACTGCAGCTTCCTTCCCTCTGGCTCATGCTGATCCACTCTGATAGAAACCTCAGGAAAAAGTTATCACACATTGCCAGCTCCCTTTGAGGGTTCCACTGGCACCAGAATCCCCCAAGGAGAAAACAGGAGAAAGGAAACATCACCCAGTGCCCACCTTGGAGCTGTTTATCAAGGCACTGGAACACACAGCTATTACAAGGTATCCATGCAGTTGACAGGAAACACTTTTCCCTGTCAGAAAGCATAGCCCTGAAAATGCCAGGTAATCCTCCTGAGCCAAACTATTCTTCACTCAGAGTTGCACAGAGCCACAGAAATTTGGAACGTCGTGATTCACACCAAGAAAATGCAGGTTGATCTTCAAAAGATTTTGTTCTCAACCTCTGGAGCACTTCCCACTGGAAAGTGCAGGTTCTGTTTGTCCTTGGCACACTGGAGCCAGCATTCCTTGGCCCTGAGGTTTCCATTATCTCCTTTTCAGGAGATACAACCACACACTTTTTGTTTTTTTTCCCTGGGCCTTCAGTCTCAGAGCATTGCTCACACATTGCTAACCCCTCCAGTATTATTAATTCTGCTTCTCCTGACGTTCCTTTCCTGAGGAGAACTCCAGTGTTACCTCTGAGGTAAGAGCTGCCAACACCAACTTTGCCTTTCCCTGAACACCACAGCAGCTAAATAAGGAACTCATTCAAGGAAACTTTGCTTTAATTTAGCAACTATTTTATAATAAATATTTAAAAAAATCCTTAAGAAAGCAAGTAAAAAAGAAACATAAGAAAGTAAGAAAGTAATTACTACCTGTTATTTCATCAAGACCAACACATTGTATTTCTCTTCTTCCACAGACACAAACTGTAATAATTTTATCATATTATGTCTTAAAATCCATCACACTACGTTTTCTCATTAAATTGACTACAATGTGAATGTTCATCTGTCACTACATTTCAAAGAAACTAAAATCTAAGTTAAGTTGAACTTGATAAAAAATATTCACCTAATAGCCAGACAAACTTCCTTCTGGATTTCAGAGCAGATCTGATCCCTCGGGGCCATCAGTAACTGCCACAGTAACAGCCCAGACCTTCTGACAATGTCTCTGTTCCTTTCAGTTTGGGGGCTGAAGAAAAATTTAAAAACCACCTAAGAAAAAATTAAAGACAAAAATATTAATATTAAAAATATCAACATTACTTACATTAACTTATTTTATGCAGTCAGTTTCTCAAACTATTTGTGTGAGTCTAGAAATCTGAGAGTCAGAATCTGATTTTGAATCAAAAAATGGAGGGGGGAATACAAAGAAAAAAAGGAAATAACCCATCTGTGTTTTGTTTTAACCTATAGAGATCATATATAAATTAGGACTCTTAAATGAATATATAAAATATTGCAAAACCACTGCTAAATCAACCTCCATTATATGGATTCCAATGGAGAAAAAAAAATTAAATAAAAATGAATTAAAAATTAAACCAGTGGTTGCCTGTGCTTCAAACCAAGTTTTCCATTTTTCCATGTGAATTTTGAAGTCCATTTAAGGTTCTGTACCTGGAAGACAACGAGGATGCAGCGGATGATGCAGGTGTCTCCATTGACCATGGCCTTTTCCATAATGTCACAGATGCTGCTCAGGTGATGGGCTTCAATGGGATGCTGCTTGCCCAAAAAATTGCTGATGGGGAGGTTGTTGCTGGCTGCCAGGAGGTTGAGTTGGTGGATGCACATGGCACCAACATGGTGCAGTAACTGGTTAATGACCTCATTTGTGGTTGTTGCATCCCCTGCAAGGAGAGGAGAGTTCAAATGCTGTCTGTAGATACAGACTGGATCATCAGCCTCTGCTTCTTCAGGGCATAAAATGATTTCCCAAATCACCTTTAATGTGCTGAGGGCAGCAAGAATCTGGAATCTTCCACACATCTCACTTTGTAGTTTTCCCTCTCTTAAATCAAAGCTAAACCATGACCAATATTTACAACTCTTTTCAGGAATTAACAGCTTTTAACAGCAAGGCAGTTTCTGTCTGTTTGTTCTCTGCCACTCCTCTGTTTCACTTCCCCTTTGTACAAAGTGCTGACTCGTGGGTTCCCCTCACCTTTGGGCTCTGCGATGACGTGACTCACTCCCAGCCTCTGGCACACACAGTGGAATGCCTGGTTCCCAGGATTGCACCACTGATCAATATAATCATTGGAGCAAGTCCAGATCATGTTATTCATTGTATCATAACAAGCACCTGAGAGAAGGAAAAGATTTCACACATCGATTTCGTAGAAAACCGGACTGAAGCATCTTTATAGGCATCATAAATCCTAACTATTTGCTTTAAAAGTTTCTAAAATTTCACCATGGACATGCAACCCCACCCTACTCCAGAGATGCTGACTGCAAATTCAAACCCAGATGGACATTCAGGCTCTGAGGGACTGCTATGTTCCTTACCAAGCCCTGGCACCAGAGCCCCCCGTCCGAGCGAGCTGCCCGCAGCATCGATGAGATCCGCCCTGCTGGTGAACTGCCCATCCGAGATGTTGAACACCAGGCTGGAGGCAAGAACTACACAGAAACACAGCTCCAATCAATTCCTGAGGAGTTTATTGCATTCCAGACAGCCAAGGACTCCCAATCTGCCACAAATGGCTCTGACTTACTTTTTAAGGAGGACAAGGCGCTGGTGCCCCCGAAGAGCGAGCGCGTGGCCGAGCTGCCCGAGCCCCCCGGGGGTGGCACCAGCATCACCAGGTATGTCCCACACGTGTAGATTGGGGTCTTCCTCAGCATCTTCAGGGGCAGCCCACAGCTCGTGTTGGCAGCTGCAACGTGCACCAGAGAAAGGTCAAAACTGCACTTCTGAGAACAAGGCAGAGCTCTGCTCAGGGCTTCAAAGGAATTGATATTTAAAACCTCTGTTAAGAAGTTTCTACAGAGTTCCAGAATGGTTTGGATCAAGATCATCCCATTCCAACCTCGTGGACAGGAACACCCCTTCCATGAGACCAGGTTGCTCACAGCTCCATGAACCTGGCCTTGAGCATTTCCAGGGATGGGGCATCCATGACTTCTCTGTAGCCTCCCAACCTCACACATTCAGCATCAATCCCCACAAGGCTACAAAGAGTTTCATGGGTTATTCAACTAAAGAAAACAACTTCAAAATAAAATAAGTAAGAAATTAGGTATAACCAAAACTATTAAGAATTGTGTGGTGATAACTACATTGAAAGCACTTGGAGCCAAATGATCTCCTCACATACAGAGATCACTTGAGAT
The DNA here is from genome assembly GCA_013399835.1 of Leptocoma aspasia. Lineage (NCBI taxonomy): Eukaryota > Metazoa > Chordata > Aves > Passeriformes > Nectariniidae > Leptocoma > Leptocoma aspasia. The sequence goes on from VXAX01007279.1 coordinate 460,929, forward strand.
TCACTATGCATTTACTATTTTAAGTTCTCCTGCTCCTCATGAAATGTAGACAGCCCAAATGATCTCCCTCCTGCAACAGCTGATCAACACTTTTTGAGTGCTGACTCAAGAATTAGCCAAGAATAGCCACTTACTCTCCTTTTTCTGTAGCACTTCAGTTGTTAAATGGCAAAACACAACCTTTAAAATAGCTCTCCAAGCTAACTCCTTGCCAAATTCCCTGGAAGCAGAGCCATTTCATTTATAATTTATTTTTACAGAAATACTTTCAATTGTTTCAAATTGAAGAAAGAAAACTCATGTACTTGTGAGAGAAGAAGAGAAATAATTCAAGATAGACTGAATAAAATCTTCAGACAAATCTAACAAAGCTCCAGATCATCCTGAAAGCTATCAGTGCAGTGCACTCAAGATTCCCCTATTAACTTGGGTTGTTTCCATAAAACAATACCCAAACATTGTGCAGATGACCTTGATAAAGTGCAAAATCACCTAAGATTTGTAATATTCCAGTGACTGGTGAAGCAGTAATTCCATTTTCTAACCTGCAGGGCATTTTTACACACCAATTAGAAGACCAGTTGAGCTGCCAGCAGAGAAATGCAACTATCAGATTTCCCCAAAGTAGCTCAATAATGGAATTGGAAAAGGGTGCTTCCCATTTTCCATCCCTAAACTTTGCTCACAGTCCTAATTTAGCAAAGGAACTGACAATTCCAGCATCAAGCAAATACTTTGCAGATCTTCCAACTACGCATTTGGGGAAAAAAGACAAAAATCACAGAGTTGGTTTTTTTTTAAACCTAAGAGGTCAGTAATAACCAAGATGGATGCTGTGTGTGTGTTAAGAAATGCAAAGTGAAGTGTTTCTGACCTGCCTGGTCCTCCTTGAGGGTGTTGGAGATGGTGGAGCCTGTGAGAGCAGCGAGGGTGGCCGAGGGGGAGGCGCGGTACCGGGACAGGCGACTCAGCAGCATCTCATTGATGCTCTTGGCAGATTCCCCCTCTTTCCTCATCAGGATAATTCTTTCCTGCAGAGGATTTGCTATACAAATGCCATTTTCTACCTAGTAAAATGGGAGGGAAAAAAATACTTTAGATGTTGAAATCCATAGGTGAGAGATCACCCGAATTGCATCAGGCAGGAATACAAAGTGACACTTTGCTGACAGAAGTTCTTGCAAAAACCAAGTTCTGAAAGCAAGACAGGAGTATTTTTTTGTTTGTGACTTCATGGTTCAATAGAATAATTTATTAGAAGATATCTAGCATCTTTGAGATTTTTGATAGGATATCTTCTATTTACCCCTGTTCTTAAAGACAGAACTGCTTGTCGTAAACTTGAATTTATTTAAGAAACTCTGCTTAAAAATATATAATCCTCTTGTATTTTCTTAGTGGAGTTTCACTTGCAAATCATTTGGCTCTGAATCTTTTTTCCAGGCAAAAAGTGTGAGCAATGATTTCTTCAGACCATGATGTTCAAGGGATGTTTTACTGCAGAATGCATCTCTTAATGAAGATGTGATTTAGAGATTTTCCATGAGTTGTACTACTACAGCCTCCCAATTCCAGCTCCACCATCCCACTCCATCCTCCTCTGCTGAGCAGAAATACAGACATAAAAAATACAAAAAAATTTTATGCTACAAGAGAATTCATACTGCTAAATATAATAATCCCCTGGAGATGGAATTGGACAGTTCACCTTCTGTTCTGTTCAGTTATTTCACATAAATCCATTCAGATCACGCCCATAAATATCCAAACCTAATATGTCAATTAGAAAATGCTGCTAATTAATTAAACTGGGTTATGCTAGCAACATCAGGCATAGAAAACACACAATTTGCTTACTATAATTTCAAAAATATCCATAAAGACAGAGTGGCCTTTGGGGGTTTTTTCGTTGAGGCTTGCAGGAGACCAAATCCAGTAGAAAAAGGTGCCATCTGAAGAAAGATGCACGGTGGTCATAGTGCTGCCAACTGGGAAGTGATTTACTGGCATTGGGATTATCTGACATACCTATGAGACAGAAAGCATCTTAACAGGTCTGACTTCACAGTTTGGCCTTACAAGTATGAACAGTATGAAAAAGAGATCAAATGCAGTTAGTGCAGAAGAGGCTTAATACTGGACTTAGCAGTAGCATTAAATTGATTTATTACCAACAGCTATTCTGTGATATTTGCCAAATATCCAAACCAGCTCATAGATCTCAAATTTAACCTATCTAAAAATAAAAGGATCATCTCCTCTCTAATGATGGAGAACAAACCCACAGTACCACAAGGAAAACATACATCCTATTGAGTCACCTACTTTCTGCAACTTCTCTCAAACATTGCTTGAAACTTGAGAAGAAAAGGGGAATCTAAACATTCTCAGTGTCAGGAAACACACTGGACATAGATGTGTATATCCATCCTTAAAACCACAGCAGGAAAAACCCCAAAGTAAACAAACTACCCCACTTTTACAAAGGGCAGCAGTTGTTTATCTACAAATCACAACCAGATCTGAAACAACACCTGAATTTTGGGACAGGGGAAGAACAAAGAGCTGTTCAGGAAGAACACATTCTTGATTTAAATCAAAGTCCATTTTGCTGTTGTTTGATTGCTTTAAGATGTGACCACACTGGAATCATGGAATATCCTGAGTGGGAAGGGACCCACAGGGATCATTAGCAAACTCTGGCCCTGCACAGACACTCCAACAATCCCACCCTGTGCATCCCTGGCAGTGCTGTCCAAACAGTCCTCGGGGCTCTGGCAGCCTTGACCATTCCCTGGGAAGCCTGGGCAGTGCCCCAGCACCTTCTGGAGGAAGAACCTTCCCCTGATACCCAACCCAACCCTCTCCTGACACAGCTCCAGCTGTTCCCTGGGTCCTGTCCCTGCTCACAGAGAGCAGAGATTGGAGCTGCCCCTCCTAAGGAAGCTGTGGATTGGGATGAGGTCTCCCCTCAGTCTCCTCCAAGCTGAACAAGCTCTACCACTACCCCATAATACAGAACAGTGTAATTATAGATAAATACATATATTTATATATAAGACACACTGAAACAGTAACATCTCTACCATAATTTACACATTCACCACACAGTCGCTTCAAGGCGGGGTTAGGAAAACGCAGTTTCACAAAATAAGAAACTTCAAGGATAAAACTAATTAAAGCTAAAATGCGTGTGATACATTCAGCCTGTTTTGTTCCTGTCCCCTTTACCTGCAGGGTATGTTGATCCACGAGCTGGAACAGGTAGTGAGGTTTGCTATCAAAGGACACGGGCCGATGGAGGAGTTTGCCGTTGCCAAAAGCCACCCAGCCCATCTCCAGCTCCTCGTTCCGGCAGTACACAAACCCCCTGGAAAAAACCCACCAGGATGTTCAAACTCCTTCAACCCTGCCCTGTTTCTCTGGGTTTTATTTCAATAACAACTCACAACCACAGTGTTGAACTTTGACTGAACTTATATTCAAGTCAGCGATTTTTCTTGTGAAAGGCTTTAAGCACAAAAAGCCTCGTGGTTTTCAAGCAATGAAGAAGCAAGGAGGTACAGTGAGTCACAGCTGCACTAATTACTTAATGAATGACGTAATTAGCAAACAAACACTCACAAACTCAGCTATAAATAAGTCACAGAACTGGTCTGTAGTATATCCCTCTCAGCAAAGAATCAACCAACTTACCAGACATTAAAAAATAAAATTTAATCTAAAATTATTTTGCTGTGGAGGTTGAACTAGTGGCCTCCAACCTCATCTTGTTCTTTAATTTTAGACAAAACACACTCAAGAAGAATTTCAGATGAGAAACCCAACACATTAAAATAGCATTTAATGAAAATTCACAATATCATAGAATCACAGACTGGTTTGGGCTGGGAGGGATCTTAGAGATCATCTCCTTCCAAGGTCCATATCTTCCAGTCTTGCTACTCCCAACATCTGGGAGAGGTTTCCCAAAACAGGAACTTTTTGTTTCAGCAGCCCTGCAGGACAGGCACCACCGAAGTGTCCCTTACCTCAGAGTTCCATGCAGTCCTGACCCCAGTTTGCTGATTCCCCTGCCCACAGAATTTGTCGTGTACAGGTAGAGCCCATCGGCTGCAAGGCACCGGCCCAGGTCTGCATCTGCAGCAGGAACAAGGACAGCAGAGAGCACCTCTGTAATTCCAGCTGGGAATTCTCCCTGGGGGTTACAGCCCATGGAAACCAGCAGGTGCTCATGGCACATCACTGCCAAGCCTTTGTTTAATACTGGATTTATTACTTGGTGCTCTAAGAGCTGCTGTAACACAGGCCCAGCCCAGGAGACCCAGTGGTTTCTTCACATCTCCTTCAAGCCTCAGAGGTGCCCAGATGGTCTCACACAGTGTGAGAGGGAAGAAGAATCTAATACTGAGCCTAGATCTCATTTCTGCCAAACTCTGTGATTCTCCTAAAGCTGCTCAGATCCTCCCACCTCTGAACACTTCAATTAAGACAAAATGTTTTTGAAACACAGAGCTCAAGATGGGACACAAGTCAATCTGTTGAAATTCACAGGATCTGGACACTCAGCTCAGGAAGGAAAACTCCACTCACTCTGTTGCCTAAACATCTAAAAAGAGATGTCTCCAGTAAATCTGCAGGTAGCCTAAAATAACAACTCAGATTTTTAAATACCTATGGATTGCATTAAATATCATCAAAGCTTGAACTAATATTTCTAAAACCATGTGAACTCTTATTTATTACAAAAACAGTAAGCAAACGAAGCAGTAAAAAATGAGAATGAATTCAGGAAAAGAAATACAAAAGAAAGCATTAAAAAAAGAACTTCAGAATCAACTGGGTAGAAACAAAAGCAGAGTAGGGAAGAGGGGAAAAAAACCCAATGAACTGGTACTAAAAATAAACTTGCTGTGCCACTGATAGCTGGCTATTGAACACAAAGATACAGCATGGGGCAGAGATTATGCTCTAACAAGGGGATAATATCCAAACTCTGTCTGACCCCTCTGAAAAATTCCCACTGGAGTCAGGAAGGGTCACTGGATCAATTGCTTTGGACTGTTTCCCACAGCCTGACAGTTTAAACCAGCAGCTGCTCTTCAGCAACCAAAAAGCAACGTTTTCTGAGCTCCAACTCTAAAGTTTTACATCCATCTTTAAACAATGATCAGCACTTAAAGCATCCTGTCCTCCTCTGCTGATAGTGACAGGGATGAAATAATTCACCTTTAGTTTCACTGCTGGCACCAGTGTTGGCATCAGGGGCAGGTAACATGTCCTCAAAGCCCCAGGACACGATGTGCTTCCCTCCAAGCAGGCAGGAGGGGGATCCAGGGCCTCCCTCCAAAAGCAACAACCTTTAAGCAGAAAATAAAATAAAATTTCATAAAGAACAGCGGTAGGAAAAATTAGCTAAATTAAAAGTTCAGACAAAGATTTACTTAAAGTAATTATTCTGTCAGAGTTCATAAGCCACTTAAAGGAATCATCAATACTTCATGAAAAAATAAAACACCCAAAACCCAATCAATGCTTTTAGATTTGATTTTCTAATGTCTTCTGCACATGACTAAATCTTCCCTAAAGCTTTCAATAACTCTAAAGCCTTTTAATAATTTTTAAAGACATTCCCCCCTACATGCACTTAACACATTTTCAGAGCTGCTGGAAAAGTTTCTGAAGAGAAAAGTTCTACAAACCTGTAGAGAACATCAGCCACAGGCAGGGACCCCAGCTCAGTCTGTTTCTGTAATAGATGCACTGTATGAACAAAGGTTTTCAGCGACCCTCTAAAAGGACAAGAAAAACATGAATTAAAGATGTCTATTGAAGCCAGACTGAACACACACAACAGCAGCCGTGGAGAACACCCAGAACACAGCCATGATATGGCCTCAGCTTATTTTCTAACTGGCATCTCTTTCCTGGAGGATGTTCATTCTTTGGGGAGGAAGGGGAAGGAGGAAGAGGGGGGGACAGGCAGAATGCTGGGGAACCTCTGGCCTGAATTCCACCACTTTTTTTGGAAGAGGCTGAAGCCCCAGTTGGGAGGGAAAGCAGCAGCCACGGGCTGGGTCATCAACAACAGGTTCATTACGGCAATCCAGGCCCCTGATAAAACACCTCAACCGTGCTCCTGAGGCAGCTCCTTCAGGACTTCTTGTAGCTGATTAATCACATTCAGATCTCCAGTGCAACCCATGGACCTTCCTGGCTGAGCCCAGGTGTGAGCAAAGGCTGTTGCACTCCCACCTGGAGATGCCTTTCCTACTCAAATAGGAAAGACCTGACTCATCTACTTCTTATCAAGATTGTGATTACTTTTCAGAATCATGGAATATCCCAAGTTAGAAGGGATCACCATCCAGCACCAGGCCCTGCACAGACACCCCAACAATCCCAGCCTGTCCCTGAGTGTTGTCCAGCCACTCCTGGAGCTCTGGCAGCCTCGGGGCTGGGACCATCCCCTGGGGAGCCTGGGCAGTGCCCAGCACCTTTCCCTGATATCCAACCTAAACCCCCCTGAGGCAGCTCCAGCCATTCCCTGGGTCCTGTCCCTGTCCCAGAGATCGGGGCTGCCCCTGCACTGCCCCTCCTGAGGAAGTTGTGCATTGGGATGAGGTCTCCCCTCACAACACCAAATTTGAAAGATCCAGGCGCCTTTAAAAATCTGTATTTTACAATTTCTGTTTTAAAGGTCAGGGCCATTTCTCTGGAATATATGGTAGCTTTATTTCCAGGCATTACATCCCACCTAAATGGGAGAATTTGGCCATGTCTTAGGTCAGTTATGAGCTGCTTTCTTCACAAACAGGAGTGATCAGCTGCAGAGATCCTTGCCCTGCACTCTGCTGAATCCAACCTTTTGCTGTCACATGTGGTCAGTCAGCTCCCAAACTTTCCTCCTCCACACCCCAATCCCTGTTTTCCCCAATGACATCTTCAGCTCTTTGCTTTCACTGATAAACCTCAGCCTGGAGAAAATTGACACCAAACACATTAAAGCACCTCAATTAATTATTTAAAGCAGTATTTACCCTGTTGTTTTATTTTTAGTAATAAGAAGCACCCAAGATTGCAACTAGGAATGTCAGTAATAGTCTCATTTTCAAGGCTTTTGCTTTAACACATGACTTAGATATTTAAAGGAAAAGTGTGAGGCTTTCAGAGGTGAACAAAGCACAATGGGATATTTCAACTCTCTAAGCAATGCAAGGCAGACTTGCAAAGAAAATAAAAGATCAACCTGAAGTTCAAAAGCTCTACTTGAAATTTAGCTCAGCTGCAACAGAACATCCCATATTTCCTGCAAATTGACATCTGGGAAAAAAAAGAAATGAGATTGTGTTTATCAAATCCAATTTCTCTGAGCTATGTTCAAGTACATTGCTTTTCAGATAAGGCAGTTGTCAGGACAGAATAATTTGCCACATCCCATAAATTTCTCATTGACTTCATTAAAACAAGTGCACTAGAAATTAAGTAGGTTTCATTTGAATAAACCTTTCCCTAAAGCAAACCATAAAGCATATCCTGGGAACTTCAACATCTTAAATCAGAGTTAAACTTCACAGACAAGGCTGCGACCTGGAGAAACATTCAAGCCAATATTTCCAAAAGGCTCCTTGTGACTTTAAAGCCACATTCATGGGGCTTTGCAGAGGTTTTGTATTTCCTTCCCTTCTCCCCAAGCCCCATCCTCTAAAAAAAGTAGGTTTTGATTTAAAGCAATTATGGCCAATTTGTCCTCAATCACTTGATGCCAAACCCATGCAGGACAAGGGGTATTTTAACCTACAACAGTTGAACTCTTCACTGGCAGCAAAATGAAAAAATGCCTCCAGAGAGGTATTTGAGAGACAACACTGAAATCAAATCTGAAAGGAATTGCTCTGAAACCTGGCAGTTCCACCTTCTCCAGCCAAAGAAAGGTGCACAAAAGGGCAGGACAAAGGGAAAAGGAGACAACTTTTCTCCCTGATAAACACATTTGGAACCATTCCTAGAGCAGCTCACTGCAGTAGAAGCAGCAATATGCACACGAGGCATTGCTAACCCAGATCCTTCTGCTTTTGCATATGCTAAACACATGCAAAAAAGAAATGCTTAGCAGTTTCACCCTTTCCAACCCAATATTTAAATATCAGAAAGAGAAAGGCTGGTACAAGCTAAAAATAAGTATCACCAGTGCAGTCACATCATTTTTGATTCGGTTCAATGGAAAGAGAGAACATCAAACACAGCATTGCCCAGGGGTGCCGGAGTCACCATGCTGGAAGGGTTCAAAAACTGTGGATGTGGAATCTGGGGATATGGTTAATGGTGAATCATGGCTGAACTATGCCAAAGTTCCTTAATTCTCTCTATTTTGCCAGTAAACTTTTGCGTACTTGTGACCCCTTGAGAACATCTGGTTGGGATTTCCCCTTAGCCACACCTCAAGAAACTCAGTTAAACCCTTTTATTTAAGCACTCCGGGGTGTCACATCCAATCTTAACAACCCCAGAGGTAACAATCCTCTGTTAATTGAAATAACAATTCTCTGTTATTTCAGCTCCCTTACCTTGCACAAGCCAAGGCAACCAGGGCAGCAGCAGCATTTTCCTTCTGCTTGTAGGGGATGTGCTGGCCAGAGGGCGCCGTGTCCTCGAGCCAGGAGCAGAGCAGGGACTCGATCCCGTTGAGGCAGTCGGCCGGTTCCTTGGTCAGGCTCAGGGGCTGGCAGTCCCTGAGGCAATTGAGCAGCACCTCAGCAGTGATGTTACACAGGGAAGGGTCCGTTCTGCTCTGCGACTGGATCAGCGGGAACACCAGCAGCAGCCCCATGCGGGAGGTGAAGGGAGCCTGCTCTGGCTGCTGTAACAAGCCCTGGCGTTTGAGCAGGGCCAGGGCCTCCTCGTCCCCGGAGCTCTCGCGGTCGTGCTGCTCCTCCAGGGCCAGCTGGCGCTGGGCGTTCCAGAGCCCGCGCAGGGCGTTCAGCCGGTACTCCAGGAGCCGCGCGTACGCGTTGCTCTGGTTCCCGCACACCGAGCGCAAGCGCTCCGCCAGCTCCGTCGGGTTCTTGGTCTCGAAGGTCAGGATCTGCAAAGTGAAAAGGGGGTGTTTGTAGAGGTTTGTAAAGGGGAAAAAAAATCCCATATGGTGTGCAGACAGACAGGCATCCCCTTGAGAGATGTCCCTTGAATGGGCTGTGATAAGATCATCTCGATTCTCCTGGATTGGGAAACCCTCCTTGGTCATGGTGAGAGCCCAGCATGCTTTGGGGTCCCATGCAGATTCTTTGTAACCCATTGGTTTTTGCCCCTTTGTACCACCCTCGCTTTCCCCCATAAAAACCCCAGTTTCTGCCCTGTTCAGGAGGGAGCTGTCCATCCCTGGGTTCTGCTGCAAGGTTGCTAGAATAAAGCCTCATCCTGCAGAACTGCCACACGGAGCTCCTGTCTCTTTGTCCCTGTGTTGGCCTGGGGATACCTCACAAGGCAGAGCTGAAATCACTGCCAAGAGCTGACTGCTTGCAGCCAAGAGCTGCCTGAGCCTTGCTGAGGTTTCCTGGCAGCTGGAGGATTGCCTGAGACCCTCAGAAAGTTGTCCCCTGTGGGACCTCTCTCTGGAAGGTTGCGGCGTCCGGGTCGAGCCATCAGACCCCCGACCGGCCGCCACAACAGCATGGTTGTGCTGTGGTTTCTGCAGCAGATGGAGGAATAGTATTTTTAATTTCTGGGAATGAGTAAAGTTACACCTGGGGCCAAAGAACAGGTGAGTGATGGTATGTCCATCTTGGGATGAGGAGTGATGGCCATAAACTAAAACCCATGGAATCCCATGAGCCTTTATCCATGGAGGATGGCAAACGACTGGACAGCTGCCCAGGGAGGGTGTGGAGTCTCCCAGGGCATGTCCCTGTGTCACCTGCCCCAGGTGACTCTGCCTTGGCAGGGGTTTGGACTGGGGGATCTCCAGAGACCCTTTCCCACCCCACTACTATGGGATTCTGTGAGCTTGTTATTGCTGAGTCAGCATCCTCACCAAACCCAGGTTTGGCGGTCAGTCACGTGGATTTTTAAGCTTTCAATAAACAACAACAACAACACAGATTGTAAAGAAAAATTCACACACAAAAGAGTAGCTTGGAAAACAAACCCTCCCCTCCTCTGGAGCTTTTTTCTGTAATCGAGGCAATTTTGCTAAAAACTCCAAGAGAACTGCAAGGTTGGAGGGTCCCAGGGGTTTAGAGCCCTTCTATGAAAACTAACAGGTCACTAATATTGTGTAATAAGAACATGCTTGTTCTAGTTTTGAAGCTCTTCAGATAGATAAACAAACAAACAAACAAACAAACCAGTTTATTCCAATTCACCAAGAACTCTGTTACACTCTCTCCCTCCCCTGCTTTTTTCCCCTCTTAAATTTTATCATCTTGCACTTAGCTACACCTTTCTCAAAATATTTCAAGTTGCTGCTGTAGTTAAAAATCCTAAAAGTCTCCTCCTTATCATGTCAGACAGAAGAAAGAAGCTTTTTTGGCACTTCTAAATAAAACTGGAAACCAAGCTGGAACAACAGAAAACAAGTAAAGCATGACACAAAAATGTATTTATGGTTTAGTACCCAGCCTGGGACTGGAAAACTCAGAGTTTTAAGTGATTTACAGACAATTTTCTCCTTCCAGCAAACAACAACAGTGGAGATCAGCAAAGTCACTTAAGCTGTGGCAAGCTCAAGAAAAGCCATGAGCCAAGCATTTTCTGATACTCTGGATCCAGTGTCCAAAGGGCTTCTGGCCACATTCCAAAGTGCCTCATCTCATCCACCCTCAAACACAATCTCTGGCCCATCTTTAGGCTGTAAAACTGTCTTGCTCTCATTTAATAAATAAATATAAATGTGGGAAGGGGAATGTGAGAGACAAAGCTGCCACGGGGAATGGCATCCAGGGCTGTTTGTTTTGTGGGGTTTTTTAATTGCAGCAGCAGTCAGAGATCATGAAATAAATGTTTCTGGCTAATTGCAGACTCCTGAACAGCTTCTTAAAATGCTGCAGGACAAATCACATCTGCCAGTGCCACACAGCCCCTGAGTAAAGGCAAAGAAACAGCTTTGCAGTAGGACATTGGCCACCCGAGCCAGGAAAAGTTCACTTGAAAGGAATTCACATCATAATTACATTTGAATGGATGTTGTATTGAGCTCCTTATATCTAATAAACCTCCTTTAATTAACTTCTCTAATATTAATTCCTAAACCACATATTACACATTTAAAATAACCACCTCCTGTTGTGTGTTCTGCTGTCTCACAAATAAGTTTGTTTCCTGTTCTAGAGGGAATCACTTTCTACAACAGTTGGCTTTTGATTTTCGTGAACTAAACTGGATGGATTTTCCACTAAGTGACAACAAGCTGCAGAAATGGAGGAAAAAGAGAATTAATGTTTGCATTTTCAGAGTTAAATGCTGAAGAAAACAGGTCTGTGGTCTTTGTTAGTAACAAAGATACCACCACAAAAGACAAGCTGTGATGTACTTGGTGCTGCATGTCTTGCTCCTCAAATCCCACAGTCTAACAGGAAAATGAATTTTTTTTTGCCTTTGATATGGCTCTACAGCTCTGTCTTGTAGCAATCAGGACGAGTCAGTGTCAAATATGTGCAGTTTTGCTGATGAAAAGCCTTTTCCTGCTGAAGTTTTAGTTTCTCTTTGATCCCACAGTTCCAAATTTGCTTTAAAAGCATGCATGGTCTGTCTGGGATTGGTAAGAGTGTTTCACTTCAGTCTTTCATAAGGGAAATGAGCACTAATTTGGGTAAATAATACAGGAAGTACATCAGCTTCAACAGATTTACAAGATCATTCTAAAATGGGACTTAGAGACTTTTGTTAATGCAGTTTACATCATCTGATTTTCATACATGGCTTATGGAACCAGTGGAAAAAAACTTTAATTACTCAACATCATCTGAGGGTCTAAGCAGGCATTTGCACTTCCAGAAAACAAGAGGATATTAGAAGTGCGAGGTCATCTGCTATACAGGACATTTCAGCAAATTAAATTAAAGGCTGTTTCCTCAAAAGCCTTTTTACTAGAGGTCAGTACTCAGAGCCACCTCCAGAAAGGAGCTTTAAGACCAAATGTTCCCAATGAGGCTGGGACAAACACCCCAAGAGGTTCCAGGGTTTAGACACATCCCAGGGAACTGTCCTGGTTCTCCCTGGGAGTCAGATCCAGCCCTTCCCACCCCAACAGTGCCAGAGCTTCACTTGGTCCCTGCCAGATCCTTCAGTGCTTCCCTCTGGATACATTAAAGCCTCCACACAGGAATCCCAGCCCTTGCCAGGGTTCTCATATCTCCAGGCAAAGCTTGTCATCTTCCAACTATTTGAAGTCAAAACAAGTTAAAATAAAATGCAAGAAAACCCCCATCACGTTCTTTCACAAATTCTGATACAAACAACACAACTACCAGTGTTTATAAAAGGTAAAATTCCCTTTCCTGCTGCATCTGGGCTGCCTCAGGATTTCCACCTGAGCTTCAGCTCTGATTTGGGACTGAATTCCAGCATCCTTTTGGGGTGACTCAGTATTTCCCTGTGCAACACCTGGGGAGGTGTTGGGGCAGGCACCAAACCCAGCCCCACACAAACCTCACCTGAACCAGTCCCTGATCCATCAGTTCCCAACTCCAAACATTCCTGACCAACAAGGCTTGAACAGAATCAAAGAGGACAAAGAAGATGTACCAAACACATCACTTTGCCATAGAACAAATTATCCAAGTAGCTACTTACATATAACTAAAAACTGTGTTATTAAATAGTTTAATTGTCACCATTTTAATTTTACAGTATCTTATCCTTACACATTATTTCCTTGTTTGATCTTTTAAATCAATTTTAGTCAATATTTTAATTAGAAAATGGTACAGCCAAAGTTCAGTCACTCTAATTGGTCTTGGACATCTTCTCCAGCGTGGAGAAGCACAAAAGGTATCTGATTTTAGATGAACCATGGGGAGGTGTCATCTTTCCCACTGTATCCAGTATTTGTCCTTTTGCATCCTACTACATGACCTCACCCAGGTAATTCTTCCCATTAAAGTGAATTTTTGCCAAATCTGCTCCAGAAAGGAGTGGCTGATATTCCCTATTTTCAGGGCAATATGTTTCTCTGCTGATAGTAAATACCAGACCAAGCACAATTAACACACACTAATATACATGAAGAGTTTTAGCCTGAGGTTTTATGACCCTATTAAGTAAATTTAAATGTGAGCTGTCACTAAAAGGCAGCTTTCTCCTCTGGCTACAATTCCTGCTCCTGGTGCTGGCACTGGTGCCTGTGGGGGGTGTGTATTTTAATTCTGCTACACAGGGAACTGACGAGCAGTGAAGTTGTGCACAAAGAGGGGTTTTTATCCTGAAGTTGCACATTGGAAAGGAAAGCCTCTAAACTTCCCCAACAACATTTAACTCTTTCTCTCCAGAGTTCAACTGGCTGAAGTTCACACTTGAAGATGAAGATGGTGGAACATTTATCAGGATCAATTACATCTCTATACCCCCTTGAGTATTAAATATGGATTATTCCCATCTCACAGTAGGTACAAACCAGACAGAAAACAGAAACAACCTCAAAATTGTAAAATATCTTCAAAAGCAGCATGAAAAAATTTAATTCTATTCCTCTGACCACCCCATTAGAGGTACAAAGTAATTTCCCTTGTACAGAGTGAACAGAGAGGCAGCACCACTTGTTTACTCGCTCTTTTGTCTCTAGAAACACCAATAAAACAATGTAACAAGACTGAATTACAAAAGGTATGGATTATTCTGTAAGAGAATGAGCACAAGTGACAGTTTTAAAGGTACCCTGAAGATGGAAATACACATCCCAAGTGAACCTGCTCCATAAACAACCCTGTGTCCCTACCCTTGTCTCCCACTCTGCTGGGGAACAGCATTCCTGCTCTTGGCATCTGCTGGGACCCTGCACGGAGCTGCCTTGGTGCCAGCCCCACCTTCATTTCTTCTAAAACATTTTCTAACCCCTCTCTAAAGCCTTTCCCTTGCTACACCACGTGCCAAATATATAAATATGTGTGAACATTTCCTCCCTGATGTTTCAGCAGCTGCTGCACTTTACATGCTTTAGTGTTGCAGTTAAAAACTACAAGTCTCAAGGTTGTTCCAATTTTTTCTGCTCCAAGAAATTTTAACCTTATCCTCTTGTCCAAAGTCTCTGCTGAGTCTTGTGTGGAGCAGAGCAGGTTTTTCACTACTCAGCTAAAAGCAGGAACTATTTTCTTTTGTGAAAGCACTGGAAATCTCATTGCTCACAAATAAGCACTAAGACACCTCTATCTTTTACAATTTTATCCCAAATAATTTTTGTAACCATGAAACCATCCCAATTTTATGAAATAACCTTTGTATCTGAGACGAATTACAGAGAACAAGCAAGCTGTAAATAAAGAAAATGCTATAAAGTGTTGTTTCTTTGTTCATTAAAATATTTCTTTGGCTCTTACTCAAGCAGTAGGTGAAAATAGCTGCAAAAGGTAAAGAAAAATCTTTGCAATTTAAACATCTGAGAGTGCAGATCACTGAATTAATCAGCTGCAATTGGTAACAAGATCTATATTTGGGAAACAGATTTGCAAAATCATCCTTGAGAAGTTTCCTAATGTTTCTCTACACGGTTACCTAAAATATGACTTCAAAAATCCAAAGTCAGAGGCACACAGGTCCACATTAGAGAAGTTTAATAAATTCCAAGTGCTGGGAGAGGAGCCCTGGAGCACTGGAAGGGGAGGCACAGGCAGGATGAGGGTGCTCCAGGCCTGCCACACGCCTGGATCAGCAGTTTTCAAACCAGAGGTCACAACCCCAGGAAGGGTCACCCACTTAGGAAGGAGTCAATTGTTGATGGTGGCATTAGGGACTTCCAGCATGACAGAGGTGACGCTTGTAGATGGCAGAAAGGTCACAAGCAGAAAGGTTTGGGAAGCACTGACCCAGTTAATTGCAGGGAACTGCTCTCTCCTTCAGCAATCAGGGAAAAGCGACAAAATGTTTTCTCTGGGCCGGGAGGAAAATGGGTGAAAACTTCCAAGTTTAGCAGAAACCTTCCAGTCTAAATCATTTTATGGCAAACACAAGTCAGTCACAGGACTGGCACACACTGAGAAAAGAGCACTGGGCTTCAGCTCTTCAACCTCCCTGAGGAGGGCCAGCCCAGGCCACACTGGGGGAGGAGAGGAAATGCCACCACTTTTTCCTTATTTGTTTCATTTTCATTATTTTTTTCCTTTCCACTCGATTAAAGGTAACTATCTTTCAGTGCAGAGCCACACCTGCCCAGTGGCACCTCACTGTGTCCTACAGACCAGAGCTTAACAAGAGTCCAAACACCAGATGAGGACAGCCATGATCCCAACAGCTACTGAGGGAGGAGCTGCACCCCCAGCTCCAGGGGAAAATCAGAGGAAGGTTCCCTGCCCATGGCAGGAGGGGATACTGGATGATCTTCACCTTCCACCCCAAACATTCTGGGATTCTGTGGTGACTCTGCAGAGCTGGCAGATCAAATCTCCCTGGTTTAAGAACGTCCCCTCCTTCAGACAAACCCTGACCATGCTCCCAGCGTTAGGGGCTCCAGGGAAGATGCTTGGCTGGGAAGATTCTGGAAGTGCTGCAGTTCCCTTTGGGCCACATTAAGGAACAGCCCTTCCTGCACTGAATGTCCCTCCTGGATGGGCACTGACCAACCAAAATGTCGTGGCAACACCTCCAGCTCTGTCACTGAGGGTTGTCTCCAGGAAGGAGAAGACTCTGCTCTTCCAAAGATTTCTCTGTGTGAAAGGTTTTAAAATAAAGGTCCAAAGGCTTCTGTAATCACTGACTAATCCAGGTCTCTCCTGACTAGAGGATTTTAGTGGGAAACCTGCACCAGGACAGCTGGTTCATGCATATTGTTACAAAATTCTATCAAATTTTTTAAAAAGCCCTTATTTTTGTAAATAATGCTGACACAATCTGAGAAGTTGGCACACATCATCACAGAAAAAATAAAAACAGAGCAAAAACCTCCACACCCTTTAAAACTCAACATACTCCTAGAACAAGCTGAAAGAAAACATTAAGGCTCTTGTAACATACCATTAAAATATACATGTATAAATACAAGTGTATACAAACACACAAAAAGATAAAATCAAAGCTGCATGGGAGTCAAAATAAAAAAATAATAAGTTTTCATAAGCCTTTCTTGGCATAACACCAGCACTGTAACATTTTTTCCTCTGCTTTTCTTTTTATAAATAGACAGAACCTTTGAACAGAAGGACAAAGGAAACACATCCAAACACACTGACATTAGTCACCAATACGCTCTTTAAATGGATATTTAGGCAAAACAGACCAGAATGATCCTTCTCCACCCAAAAAAATATCCATTAAAGTATTAAACATTATACATTTTTAATTAAGCACTTCAGCTCCGAAATTCAGCCAGGCTTCTGACCACCACTGATGAAGCACAAGAAGTGAATTAAAGAAGTTTCCTAATCAAAGCAGCAGCTGCAGCATCTCCTACCCTTGGCCAATAGCACATCCCAAGAGATTTCTGTTTGGACCATTTTCAAAGATATTTATTACACTGCAAGTAGGAGTAGAAAGAGTGTAAATGAGCTCTTGTGTAGCAGTCGACTGCACGGCCACGCTTCAATCAGATGTGTGCACCTATTTCCACAAAATGGCTCCTCAAAGCCATTCCACATCACCAAAGTACCCCTTATTTCAATAAAAACAGCATTCAAAAAAGGCAGAGAAAAGTTACGAGCTAAGTATTTTACATTTGCACCGTGTGAAATTTCATCTTTTAAAACCCTTCCCCCTCAATACCAAACTCTAAACCAATTTGAAGATATCTGAAAATTAATCTGATCACTTGTGATGATCACCACTTCTATCAGTGGATGGAAATAAAAGGCTGTGACTTAAGAATAAAGATCAAAATAAGTCAAAATCAGTATTTATCAAAAATAAGCACCACAGCAGAAAGTCATATTTAATTATTTATTTAAAAGTTTTGCACTGCAAACACGAACAGGAAAAGAATCTCTGGAGCAGAAAAAATTATGTGAATCAGTGGCACTGGATTGCTGCAACACTCATTATAATAAATGTCATAAAGCACAAGACACAGTAGCACCAATTCCATTCCTATCTCTCCCAAACAACTGGAGTTTTAGAACATTCCTAACACTAACAAAAAAATTCTCCAGAGCTGAAGTGTTTGTCAAGTGAAGCTGTGTGTCAAGTTTCAGGCTGGAACACACTTCTGGCCTGGCTGGCAAGATCTTAAAACAAGATCTTGTTTGTTTTTTAAAGGATATCCTCCTTTCTTGTGATATAACATGAAAAATGCTGTGGGAGCATGTTATTTTCTAGCACAGTTTTTAAACTCAATGCTGCTTCTAGAACTATGCCATGGAATCAAAATATTTTCTTGCATCTGAGCAGCATTGAATGCCAGAGCAACTCTGATCACAAAGGAGAATCATTCCATGTTTATACACACAGAGATCAGACAGCCACCTTAAAAATCTCCCTTTTCCCGCTCGTGTGATATTTGCCAACATCCATTTCACAGGAGCACCTGATTTCCCCGTGCCATTCCCCAGTGTCCCAACACACAGGACAGAAAACACACGTTTCACAGAAATCACCTTTCCTTAGATAAGGCTGGGGGGAAGTTTCCCCAAAGCCCGTAAAAGATTCCACATCACCCGATTAACAATAATGCTGTCGGGACTGCTCGTGGGTTCTTCTCAGCAACACCCCAGACAGCAGCTAAAGCCTCACTAAAAGAGATTTTTCGGCCTAAAATGCCTGGGACCCAAACAGAGCCCGGAGATAAAGCTCCGGCCGGAGCGTCCCCTGTGCGCTGCCACCGCTCAGCTCCGGTGACAAAGCCCCTGTGTCATTGCGAGCCACATTGCTGGGGAGGAGGGTGGGGTGAAAGAGAGAAGGGAGGCACACAGGGGGGGAAAAAAAAATGCAGTCTATAAAATAGATGCAACCTATAATCCGTGACATTCAGTCCTTCAGCGGCTCCTCCTAAGATAAAACAGCTGCACCGCCTGCCTGCAGCCGGCACCAGGGGCAGCTCTGGGAAGGTAAAAAGCTGGGATGAAAATCTGGGCTGATCTCCTGGCTCCTTAATTATGATCACTGTCAACAGCTGACTAAAACACCCGGGCACCCCTGAGCACGTCGTTGTAAGGCTGATGAATTACAAACCGCCTAAAAGTAACAGCAAGAAGACACAAAACCTTCAATAACAATAAACGGGCCAAAGGCCACGCTGAAATCCCCGAGTGCGGCTCTGATTTCCAAACCTTACGGATCCAAAACAAGGAGGACGCACCAATACTTCACCCTCCATTTACATCAGCACCTCACCACCCTCCTGCCCAGCTCCAGTTTCATTATTATCTGAAATAAACTAGATTGACTCAAGACAAGCAGAACGCCTCGACACCGGCCGGCTCCGGACCCCTCACCCGGCATCCGCATCCAGCATCCTCCATGCCGGCCCCCCCATCCTCCCCTAGTCATCCTCCCTGCACCCCCATCTCCCATCCCCCCGTCCTCCTCGCCTCAGGCCTCCGCTGCCACCGTGCCCCTCTCCCGAGGGCATCCTCCCCCTCACCCCCTGGGCCTGCCTCGTCCCTCCCCTCAGCTCGGGGGGCCGCCTCACNCGGCGGCGCTCCGGGGAGCTCCGGGAGCCGCCGTGCCCGCCCGCAGCCCCGCGTCCCGCGCCCGCCTCACACACACCGCTGACAGCGCGACGCCATGTTGGGGGCTGAGGCGGGCCCGGCATGCACCGCGCGGGGAACAATACAGCCGGCCCCCTCCCAGCCCGCGGGGCCCCGCCCCG
>VXAX01007279.1:480033-497253 GCA_013399835.1 Leptocoma aspasia
CAGGAAGATGGCCTCCTCCTCCCCCGACGGCCACTGCGCCGAGTCGGTGGCCGCGGCCGCCGAGGCGGCCGCCGGGGACCCCATGGCGCGGAGAGCGGGGGGGCTCCGCAGGGCTGAGGCGAGGCGGGTCCCGCTACCCGCCCATGGCGGGGGCAGGGCGGGGGCAGGCGCGTCCCCAGCGGCCTGGGCGCCGGACAGCCGGGGCGCGGCGGGCAGCAGCGAGGAGCGGCGNCGCGTGTCTCCGCTCAGGGCTTCACCCGCACCGGGCACGGCGCCGCTCGGGAGCGCGTGTCTCCGCTCAGGGCTTCACCCGCACCGGGCACGGCGCCGCTCCGGGGCGCGTGTGCTCCGCTCAGGGCTTCACCCGCACCGGGCACGGCGCCTCGCCGGCACCGCGGGGAGTGTAGCAACAGCACCGAGGAGAGCGGGTCACTTGCACCGGGCGCGGCGCCGCACCCGCACCGGGAGCGCTCCCCTCAGAGCTTCACCCGCTCATAGCGCACCTCACCCCCGCCAGGGAGAGCGGGTCGCCCGCACAGCGCGGAGCGCATAAACCGCAGCGGGTGCGCTCCCCTCAGCGCCTCACCCGGGGAGCGGGTCACCCGCGCCGGGTGTTCCGCCCTCAGCGCATCGCTCGTCCCTCAGGGATTGCTCCCCTCAGTCCCTCGCTCGTCCCGCAGCGAGGGACGGTCCCCTCAGGGCCTCAATTCACTCCCCTGGCACTGCCCCGGGGCCTCACCCTCATGCAGTGGCCGCTCCCTCAGCCCTTCACCTCCCTCCACCCTTCGCCCGGACCGAGAGCTGCTCCCTCAGTGCTGTTCTCCTCTGTTTCCCTCTCAACCCTCTTGGCTTGATTTACTGGGCCCTCTAAATTCCCCATTTCCCTCCAGGACTGGTCCCTCTTGGTCCCTCACGTTCCCCTCATGGTTGTTTCTCCTCTCCCGCACCCCTGCTCACCCCCATTTTGTCTGTCCCCTCACAGAATGATTTCCCTTTCTCCCTTCCTCTTGCCCCGCTCCGTCACCATCTCACAGGAATCCTGTCACCTCTCAAGGAGCTTTTCCCAAAGGACTCGTGAGCAAGCAGGTATGTCCCTTAAAATCTGTACCTCTGGATTTATGGGTTCCAGAGGGTGTAAAGCAAAAGGGTTGCAACGCTTCAGTATGTGTGGAAAAAAGTGGATCCAAAGGAAAGTTGATCCTTCTTTCTCAGCCTAATTTCACCCTCAGTTCCCTCAGACCTCGCCCTGAGCCCGTTCAGAGGCACAAAGTGTCACAGGCAGCTGTACCTGGATGTTCAGCAAAGGACGTGCTGCTGAGACAAATCATGTTAATGAGAGAGACGTGGTGATAAATGTTAAATAGTTTTAGTGGATAATTGCTGTGGGGATTCCCATTGCAAGTGTCTGCTTTTCATGGAACAGTGACTGTGCACAACTGAGCAGAGGTAGAGCTCTATGCATTTATTTACCTGTTTGATCAGATTAAATTATTTAAGATATTAGTGCACTATAAGAAATGTGCTGTGCTATTGCAGGAAAAGCTTATTCAGAGCCGGAGTAAAATGAGATCTACCACCAGTGCTTTATATCCTATTAAAATCTGGTTGGGAAGAAGCATTTTTTTCCATGTAATGCATGACCACTCAATATAACACCCATGCAAAGCCCTTTTGTAGCACTGATTCAGCAGTGTGAGCACTCACACCATTATGTAGCTTGTTTTTGAGGCCAGTTCAGTTGACACACGGTTCAGGTAAGTTCAAACAAGCAGTAATTTAGAGATCTGTGTGACAGCTCTGTGCACTGTTTGGTAGGACATCCCTGCTATTCATGTGCTGGAGAGTAGAAGAGTCTCCAGGCTTGGTTTTATTCTAGAAATAGATATTATTTGCCTCTGTGCTGCAGTAATTTTTGAACAGGGAGAGTGTGCAGAGCTGCAATCTAAAGTTTTTATGAGGGAGAAGCTTCATGAGCATCTGTTATTTTTGGTCAAGGCGTGACAGAACAACGGCTGCAGACGGACCCTGATCCTCCCATGGGAGCCCTGGGAGGACTCAGAAGAGAGGGAATGCTGAGATTGGAGGATTTTATGGCAGGTGGGATGTGGCAGCTGAGTTCTGGCAGGGGGGATAAGCCAGGCTCCTGAAGGTTCCTTGGAGCAAGGGAAAAACTCCTGGGGTTGGATTAGTCACAACATTTCATGGGGAGACAGCCATGGTGTTATTGTTTTGTTCCCAGAGTGGGAGTTTAGCATTGTTTACATTCATCCACACATGAGAGGAATAGAGGGAGAGAAACACAAAGTGTGTGTGCATTTTAGTGGGAGTAGCATTCCACCAAAAAAGCATTCCATCTTAGATTTTGTGGTACTGTCGTGGTGCTAGTTGAGTATCTTCCACAGAATCAGCACAAACAGCAGAGCTGGGAGCCAAGTGGGATGTTCCCTTCACAAGCAAGGTGAAGGACCTCAGCAGAAGGGGTTTGCAGTGTTTTCCAGAGGTTTGGATGTACCTGTTCTCCAAAGGGATATTTCACAGGCTGAAAATGCTTTGTCTGCAGCTCTCCCGTGCTCTTTCCAAGGCCTCCTGGGCTGCTTTATCCCAGAGGAATGTGGCTGCCACAGCAGCTCCCAGATGGAGAGCCCCTGTTTGATATGGCTGTGGATTCAATCCAGTGCCTTGGGATGCAGGCCAAGGCCTTTTATTGGAATGAGGAGCTGACTCAGAGCCAGGAGAGGCGAGTGGAGCTCTGGAAGCTTCCACAGCAGGTGAGGCTCTGAACGAGGTGTGTTGGCCACATTATTCCCTGGCAGGGGCTGTGCTTTGTCCTTTGTCTGGGGACTGGTGACAGTTTCTCCCAGGAAGGATCCTGATCCGTGTGGATTTCTGTGGGAAGTAACCTGAGGTGCCCCCAGTGAAAACAGCCCCCTTGGCTCTGACCTGCACATTGTGCAGATGTTTTGGAAGTCTTCCTTTTAGCCAAATCTGTGTGAAGACTTCCCAAGCTGAGCAGAAGGGATATTCACCATTTTATAGTTATTGATTTGCTTATTTGGAGTTCTTCTGAATTCTATTGACTTGACAATTCAAAGTTGAAAAGCAGTTATTGAATGAAAGCAATGGAATAAAACTGAGAAATGTACCCTATCCTGCCTCAGTGCAGGTAAATAAAATAATTACTGGTAAATGTAATTTCCTAAATTATCTGAAGTGCCTGCCATTCAGGAATTAAGAGTGTGTTGTACAATCTATAAACTTACATGGAATGCTGATGTAGCTTCCTACATGGAGTTTTCAATACTAGGGCTGTACTGGATGCAGCAAACTCCATGCAGTTTGCCTGGCATCTGCTGCAGAAGATGTTGTGTAATGGAATGAAAAAAAATATAATATTTGTGTTTTGCCTGTCACCAGCAAATGTCAGCCACTGCAGCTTCAATGTGCAGTCAGAGGGGTACAGAAGCAACTACAAAGAAGTCTTGGACTACTTTATGGGAAGACTTAAAAAATAGACCAGAATAACTTTGTGACACAGATCATCAAGCTGAAGGAATAAAACCCTCAACTTGAAAATAGGCTCCTACAGAAAACCACTCTTTTGCTTCCATTATTTTGCATTTTTTCCATTATTTTTGAGCAGATGTTGAGTGTTCTTTGAGCTGCTCTGGTTGCCTCTGCCTCTGGTGGCAGGATTTTGGGGATCAGCTCCTTCCTGTGCAGGTCTCCTGTGTCCTTGTGCTTCTCTGGACATCACGGATACTGAGATTTAGCAGAAGATGCTCATGGTCTGTGGGCAAAAATTCACTCCTGTGAGCTGCAAAAGGAAATTCCCTATTCCTGCTTGGAATTTGCTATTATGTAATGGGATTTAAAGCAACATTGTCTCACCCTTCAGTTTAATTTTACATTAACAGCTATTATGTGTGGGGAGAACTCTTTTCATCCCAAGGCTTTGCTCTGTATCTTTCTGTTCATTTAGAAATGACACTTTCAGTTTCAGTGACCATTGTGGCACTAAGAAATGTGTGAAAAAGAAAAACAAGTTGCTATTTTTATGTGGTCTGCACTAACCAGATTTGCAGACCCTGAATCCTGGCTCCTCTGCCTGGTACTTGTTATTTAGGGAGCCCAGATGCCATCATTAATAAGGCCACTACCCAAGGAATACTGGCATTTCTTGGCACATTATCTGGGATTAAAAAATACAGTTTCTCCAAGTAAAACTTAGAAAGGACTGAAGTGGGAAAAAAAAAATCAGTGTTTGACAAAGGAGAAGGAAGAAAGAAGCTAGACAGTGAAATAAGATAATTCCAAACCTCAGAAATGTATTTTAATTGCAAAAGGAAATATTCACATTTTTCTCATTTAGAAGAGCAGTAATTGCTGAAGATTGCAAGGTGGGCTTGAGGGAGGAAGAACAAATAGGTATTTTTGTTAAAATGAATAAGGGTTACAAGAATGAATAGGGAACAAGAGTATGAATCACTACCTTGCAAACATGGCCTTGCTTAAATTGGACAGGAAACAAATGTAAATGATGGAATCAGAGAATCTGGGAATCCTGGAATGGCTTGGGTTAGAAGGGACCTTAAAGCCCATCTCATTCCACCCCCTGCCAGTGGCAGGGACACCTTCCACCATCCCAGGTGGCTCCAAGCCCTGTCCAACCTGGCCTTGGACACTTCCAGGGATGGGGCAGCCACAGCTTCTCTGTTCAGTCTCTTCCACTGTTGAATTGTCTTCACCTTTAGGGAGTTTCCTAATTCATTCCTGAACCTGTGCTATTGCAATTTAACCCTTTCCATTTACTTTTCCAGCTGTTGCAGACACAGAGAACAGTTTATTTCCTCCCTCTCCTGTTGTCTTCACCCATGAGGGCTGTGACCAGGGTTCCTCCCCACCATCTCTGCACTAAATAATCCCTGTCCTTCCAAACTTGGAAAGTTGGAAGCCTGATCTTTTCTTAGGGATTTCCTGCTCCCTTGAGGTGCTGGCATTTAGCAGTGCTCTCCCTAATCTCAGGTCTCATTTTCTTACTTAAGTAGCCTTTTCTGGAAGTACCTAAATGCTGCCCATCAGTGAGAAAGAGTGGCTGGGAGCTGAGCAGATCCCTGAGTGGTTGTCCTGAATTTTTGAATCTCAAATGTCTCAGAAGGCTCATTATTACTATCCAAAAATAGGTAGGTTTAAATACAGCTATTCTGTGCTGTTTTAAAATTCAACCTTTCTGAAAACTGGTGCAGGAACACGAGGGATAAATAAATGGAAAAAGAATCTGGTACAATATTCTGCTCAATATTGTAAACATAAAAACGTGACAAGGTGGCATTTCTGGCTTCATATTTACCCCATATTTTACTTAAAGTTTTATTTAAAACCCTTGGAAAGAGAAAGTGTCATGAGCTGGTTTTCTCTTAGCCTATCAAAAAATAATTTGAGTGTCTACATTTGTATTTCAAGAATTTTCTCTGATTTCCCAAGTGAGTTGGTTGAAATACTAATCCTACAATCCCTGTGTTTGAGGGATTCCCTCAAACAGGCATTGGCTCAAACACAGGGGAAATTCCTGTTACTTCACCCTGAACAAGAGCTGTAATGGCCAAATTCCAGAACTGATATCCCTGGAAAAGTTCTCTCTCCCCACCTGGACAGCTCCATGCACACACTGGTCAAAGCTGAGATCTGGGCAGAGCTTCACAGAATATTTATTTAAAATGTTCAATCCTAATCAGAATAAAAAACTGAAATGTTGACATTTGCAATATAACATTCCAGGGGGAAGAGTACATTTTGGGACAATTTCCTTGTCCAGGGCCAGGTTGGAGAGGGCTTGGAGCAACTTGGAATAGTGGAAGGTGTCCCTGGAGAGTCTGAACCAACAGGACACCAAAGCAAAGAGGGGAAAAAGGATTTTAAACGAGGATTTTAAAAGAGGTGGTGCTTGAACTTTCATCATCTATGTCTTTTACTTGCAATTCATAAATCAGATGCAAGAGTGTGAGTTCCTAATTAGCAGGTTTCCACTGGCATTGCAGCACTACCAACACTTTTTCCTGACAAAGGAAGGCAGGGCAGTGAATCCCTGACCTGAGCAAATGTTAGTCTGGGCTGATTTTCTCTTCAGTGGTGACAGGCATTCAAAACAAAGCTAAAACTGAAAGCCACTAATTGAGAACTGAAGGCAAGCTGTGCAAAGTGGAATAAGTGGAATGGTTTTCCTCTGGGAAGAACAATTTTGCTCTCTGTGTGGTGCTGTCTTGCAGCTCTAAGTGCCCCCATCTCCAAAGGCTCTTCCCATAGAGCCTTCCTCCGTTTCCTTTCTTTCTTGCAGGATTTCTCTTGTTCTTTCCAGTGTCTCTTTCCTCTATTTCCAGCCAAGAATCTGCTTTTAAAAGAAGAGTAATAACTATTACACAATAAAGTCCCAGCGAGCGAACAAGCTAGGATATAAACATGAGGGAAACAAACAGAAGAGCCTGGAGATGTGTGCTGTGGTTTGGGAGGCTGCTGATTTATGTGAGAGGTCCAGTCCTCTTATGCTCTCTATCACTCACCTTTTTTTCCTTATTTTCCTTCCAGCCAGAAGGCAGAAACCAGGAAAGGCCAAATAATTCATCATTCCACATTTAGACTGGACTGGCCTCTGGGTGAAGCCAGGGTGGTTAAAAATTTTTTCATGCTGCTCCAGGCAGGAGAATTTCTTCTTTTGTGATGTGGTGGAGGTGAGTTTATGGTGCTGCAGTGGAATGTCCTGTGCCTATAAAATCCTGGTCCTGACAGAGAATAGGAATTGTTTTATAAACCTTCACTTTATGCTTAACAACAGCAGAGTGTTTCTTTACAAAGAACATCACAAGCAGCCTACAGAGAACCAGGAGGAACTAAACTTCAACTAAAATAACCCCACAAAGAATCAATTAATCAACACGAGAAGCAGAGCAGTGCTGTCAGTCACCCAAAGCCACCAGCATCACCCCCTTCATGAGACTCTCATTTCCCAGACAGGTGACATCAGCCCAGCCCTCCTCCTGCAGCACAGGGACCACATTTTGTGTGCTGGGCTCCATTCTGTTATCATGTGGCTCTTGATTGGGCCTGACAAACACATCAAAAAGCCATTTTTTAGGCTTGATTACCCAGTCTGCCCAGGCTTGGGGTGGTGGCAATTGAATGACATGAAAAGTTGAAGCTCAGGATGACAGGATGGGAAGAGTGATAGAAATTCTAATGAGAATTATAAATCCCCAGGAGCAGCTGCACTGCCTGGCTCACACTGGGACATCCTTCTCAGGCACTTGTGAAATCAGCAGTTATTTCAAGGGAGCCCAAGCCACACAATTTGTGCTGTTATTTGTATTATTTTAATTCTATTTTTTATTCAAGCTGTCAGTGTGTTTGGGGATTAATGGGTTGTCTGTTAGAAGGCAGTTACAGAATGATGTGAGACATTGCCTTGATGAGGTTCTGTTTAATTACAAAGCAGGCAAGTCTTTCCTGGAGCGTTGGATTAAAAAAACCACACATTTTTGTGCTCAGTGCTTTGACCAAAGCCAGGATTTGAACAAAAAAACTCCAACCCTCTCAAAGTTTCTCTTGCATCAGCAGCCTCAAAAGGCAGTTTTCCTTTTTCTCCCTCTGTGTCCCTGCTTTGGGCATGTGTTTGGCTTTTTTCTCTTCCACAAACACAAAGCTCCAGGTTTCCAGTGGCCTTTTTGCACTTTGTCAGGCCCAGGGAAGCCATGTGGATGATGTGCAGTGCACAGGAGCTCTGCCATGTGCCTTCCCTTTGAGCAGGAGTTGCTGTGCTTTCGGTTCCCTGATTCCACAGGGACATTTGTTCAGTTTTTTTGTTGTGTTTTCTTGAAGGAAGAATTCTGGTTTCCCACCAATTTCTATGAAATTCCACAAAAGAGATTTTCCCTTCAGGTCAGCAGGATGCTCGCACCAGGAATTTGAATGGTGCCATCATTTTGAGGGTGCATCACTCTTTTTAGGGCCTTATTCTGAAAAATGCCCTTCCTCCCTTGTGAACCAAGGACTGCTTTTGTACATTTTATCTTGGGCTTTATTTCCTCTTGTCCAAATGGCCATTTTGAACAATAGGATCCCATGTACAGCACATGGTGATACTTGAAAGCTTTAATTTTAAAACCAATTACATCCTCAGGCATCTGTCAGGCTAGTGGAAAACCTCTACATCCACTAGGACTGACAAAATAGATGAAGATGAAATTGCTTCTGGTTTAAACTTGATTTTCTCCATGAGATTTAGAGCCTTTCCTTGTGCTCCTTGGGGTGGTTCTCTGCATCCCACAGACTTGTTCCAATGGATTGCAGAGATCATTTTACCTTTGTGTGGTTTCTTGGTGTTCTCATGGCAGTTTTTGACCTGTGCTGGGTGTCACAAGGCCAAAGTGCTCAGCAGATGTAAAATATGAGAAGCTGGTTTTGATTATCATTGATTATCAAACCAATCTGCAGGCAAAGCACCAGGACCTGCTAATTGGGCAACTGCAGAAACACCCAGTGGCTCCAGAGTTTCTGAGTCCTTGAGCTCTGCTGCCCTGTACAAATACAACAGCCTAAATTCTGCAGAAAAATGGCATTAAAACTGATAAATATGACTATGAGAACATTTATTCTTTGTGCCACCTGTGCCAGTCTTCAACACGGAACAATTTAATGTATTTTTTAGTTTGAAATGTTGATATGATCTCATAGAACAAGATCAGATTAATGGATCAGGTTCCCTCTCAGTGTCAGCCAAGCAGAGACTACTTATTCTTTTATGTACTTCAGAAAATGGACATAAATTTTCCATTTTTTGAAGTTGAAAATACTTCTTGAGACCAGACGTGAGAAAGTATTTCTGCTTTCTGCAGTATGTGAGCACAGACCTCTCTGAAAATAAGTGATTTGCTCAGGATCACACAGAAAATCAATATTGCTGAGGAAAAACCATTGAATTTCTTTCATCTCAAGTCCTATTTTGACTACTGTGCTTCCTCTCTCCTCATCACTATTACAGCTAATAAGTGTTTATGTCTGATGGAGTGTGAACCACGCTTAGGTCAGAGAAGCTGCTGGCTCTGCGTGCAATCCATCATGCAAAGTCATTTCCCCTGAGATAAACACCAAAATAATGGGGGAAAAAATATAAAGTGAGCAAAAAAAGCCAGCCAGCTGACAAAAAATGGGGATTTTGACTGATATCTGGGAGAGAGTTAAGACTGCTCTGATCGAAACACCCCAAACAACAAAGAAATAATGAAAAAGTAACTAAATAAAGAAAAATGTCCTGGTTGCTGCATGGCACCCATGTCAAAATCCACATTCAACCATCCCAGACCCACCCTCTGCAGTGACTCAGGCACTGCCTGGCTTTGCTCGACCAGTGGCTTCCAGAACAAAACATAACAAGGATTATTATGAACAAGATCCTTATAAAAATAAGGATTTAATTGCTCTAATTGCTTAAGCAATGAGTTGTCAAGTGCTCAGGGCAGACTGCAATGCAGGAGAACTGGAGAAATCCAACTAACAGGTAAATAGTGGCTGGGAACCTCAGTTCCTCTTCCCAAACCAGGACAGGAGCAGGAACTCTTTATGGTGTATCCATAGGATTGGCATTTATTTGATCATTCTTCACTGAGCTCGTGGGGACATCCACAGTGAATTTCTTTGCAACAGTTGCAATCTCTGAGGAGAGGGAGGGCAGGGATCAGGTGGAAATAGGCTGGGAGAAAAAGGTTCAGCCTCTCCTTCATGACAAGGCACATCCTACAGCACAGGTGAACTGAGCAGGCAGTCCCTGGACATCTGGGAATTCGGCAAATTTTCCTCACCACTTGGCCCAAAAGGTGTGGGAGTCCCATAAAAGCACCTTCACACTCCAGCCAGAGCATCCTCTCTTCATTAAGGTTAAACCCGAGAGTGTCACAGCTGAAATGCCACAGGTAACTTCTCTACAAAGCTGGCACTGGAAAGGACTTTGCCTTTGTCTTGCAGATCAGCCTCAGTTTCTCCTGAGGATCCTGGTCCCAGAAGGATTCTCATTCCAGAGGCAAAGGCAGTGGCTGCCTCCCTGAGCCCACCGCCTGCTGTGGCAGCTGGACAGAGCCTCACTGGGCTGGAACTGCAGCCACCAGGTCACTGCACAGCTGACAGGTAAAAATAGGTGCCTGGAGATAACAAGGCATCACATCTTATTATCAATTCCCTGGGAAAGCCAACATCCCTCTCTCTTTCCTCTCCAAAGGATGCTTTATTATAATTACATATCACTTTATTAGGCAGCTGAAGCAAAGAGCACATTTGATGCTAATGAAGTGCTGCTGTGGTTGAGGCTGTCACTATTTTTGGAGCTGCACATCTCCAGCACTTTTCATTGGGTGATGGAGGCTTTGGATGGCTCTGGCTTCTTCTGTGGGGGCTGCCCAGGAAAAAGCAGTGACTCAGCGAGCCCAGCTGCAGAACTGTTCACATGGAATGGGAAATGCTGGGGCAGCCAGAACACACACAAAGGCTCTTTATGTGCTGCAGGTTGTGCTCAGGTAGGGGCCAGCATTATCTGCATTAAAAAATCCCTCTGTGCTGGTCACCTGCACAGGCCCTGTTTTTCCTGTTTTCCATCCCACACCCTGCAGCTTTTCAGAAAGAAGGCAGATCTCACAGAACTCAGGGAAAATATTTGGGAGGTTGGAGACAGACACATCACAGCTGATCACTGGCTGCTTCTCCTTATGGAATATGAGGGTTTTGCCATCTCCATTTCCTGCAGCAAAGCCTGAGGAGCTGCTTGGCCTTGGGAAGGCAGGATTTGGTGTTCCAATTTCTCCTGCTCCCACATCCCTTGGTGTGACACTGGCATCCAGCTGGGCCAGTGACTCAGCTCAGGGACTGACAGGAGCAGAGATTCCTCCCTCCCTTCCTCCCCACCTTGCAGGGTGTGTTACTGTCACCACCTCATCACACAGGTGACAGGAACAGGGCAATGGCAGCACTGCTCCAGACCAGCATCTGTTGATAACCAACTCCCATTTCCAAATCACTTCCTGACAGCACACTGGCAGACAAAGCCTCCCCTCCCAGCAAACAAGGTTAATGGTTCCAGGTGTCTCCTGATCCACAAAGCAGGAATGTGTCAGAGCAACCAGGAATTCCAGAGAACACAGTTGGATCTCCACACCCCACTGGTTTTGGGGCTATCTTGTTACTGCAACTTCCCCACTCCCAGAGGGAAGGGAATGACTGGAGCATTGGTATGTCCTGCAGTTTTCTCTCAAGAGCACAAGTGTGTGACTGAATTTGGGGTTGCAGGCTACAATACCACTTGCTCATACAAACTCTTCTGATTCTCCTTGCTGGATGGGGCTTTCCCCATTTCAGTGTTCTCACACACAATTTTTAATTTAAGTGAACTTTCTAAGCATATTTGGTTAAGGTTTTTGTTAGACATACCTTAGGAGTAGAGGGAGATGTGTACAACCCTTCTGTACCTTTTTAGAGCTGATTTATATCAACAGGCTATTCTCAGAACTGCAGGAAAAACTCTTTTTAACTTAAAAACCTCTGAGTAATCCCATTATCCAGCAAACCACACACAAGAGAAGATGTAACCATTGACAGACAAAATTCCAAAGGCAGGGAAAATAAACAACATAGGGCAGAACACAGCACAGAGCAGGAGACACCTCCCAGCCAGGCCAGGAATTCTGCACAGGACACAGCCAGCTCACTGCCTCCCTCTGCTGAGCCTCACTGATACTTCAGAGAATTCCAGGCTGGTTTGACTTGGAAGGGACCTTACAGCTCAACTCCTGCCACTTCCACCATCCCAGGCTGCTCCAAGCCCCATCCAGCCTGGCCTTGGACCCTTCCAAGGATCCAGAGGCAGCCACAGCTTCTCTGGGCACCCTGTGCCAGGGCCTCACCACCCTCACAGGGAACAGTTCCTTCCCAATATCCCATCTGACCATGCCTCTGGCAGAGGGAAGCCATTCCTCGTGTCCTGTCACTCCAGGCCTTGTCCTGAGTCTCTTTCCAGCTCTCCTAGAGCCTCTTTGGACACTCCAAAGGGCTTTAAGGTCTCCCTGGTGCCTTCCCTTCTGCAGGCTGACACTCCCCAGCTCTCCCAGCCTGTGAATTACCAACAGGGAAGATGGTGGGAGTGCCCAGTGCTTTCACTTCAGACACTTTTAACACCCACCAGCACCAGACTGCAGCCCCTTAATGCAAAGCAGGTACTCCACAGGTGTCCAAGCTCTCCCACTGCCTCTGGAGCACTCCAAGCCCAATTCCTCTTTCCCACTGAGTATGGCTTCCACCTCAGGGAGGGTTGTATTGCTCTCTTTCCTATCCTGTTTTCATGGAGCCTGGATGAATTTGATGAAATCTCTACTTCTCATCAAGTCTAACCCTGTTAGCTACCTCAGCTCAGAATTACTGGGCAGACAGATGGTGCAGTTACATAAACCTGGATTCCTGCAGAAGTCTGGCTAAGGAAGAGCTCCAGAGTGCCAGATCTGGTGAACTGTACATCCCTGGTTTGTGCAAGAGCATTGATTTCTGCTGAGTTCAACACAGCACTAACCTTCTCCACTCACTTTCAGACACTTTTACCCTGCACAATTGTGGAGTATTCCCAGCATTTCCACTTCAAAACTCCTACACCCCAAACTTCTCCAAATTCTGGTCACTACCTACAGCCCCTCAGAATTTCACCCCACAACCACAAGCACTGCCAGAGCCGTGCAACGCCTGCTGTTACAGACTGCAATGAACACAGCACAAATCCCTGCTTTTTTCCCTTGGAGTTTAATGTGGTGCTTCCAGAAGGCTCAGAACACCAATTTGTGAGGATAAACTCCATTTGAGAGCGAGAACGTGGAGCGCAGGTACCCCCGGAGCTGAGGCACCTTCTTGATCCGTGCCAGGATCTGGGAATCCACGGCCTTCTGGTCTGTCTTGCGCTGCTCCGTCAGCTCGTATTTCTGCAAAGCACA
Organism: Leptocoma aspasia; assembly: GCA_013399835.1. Classification (NCBI taxonomy): domain Eukaryota; kingdom Metazoa; phylum Chordata; class Aves; order Passeriformes; family Nectariniidae; genus Leptocoma; species Leptocoma aspasia. The sequence goes on from VXAX01007279.1 coordinate 493,038, forward strand.
GAGAACATTAAAATCCTGGCAGCAACTGCAGAATCCCTGAGAGACAGGAGAAAATTCGGGGCAAACCCTGAGTTTTGGGATTTTTAAGAAATCTTTCCCCCATTTGTTCTCGGTAAGGGGAAGGTGGTGGAGTACTGAAGCACTCCTTGGAGCCAACACAGCGACAGCATTTCTTGGTCAAAAAAGGAATGTAACTTCTCTGAGAAAAATCCCCAAATCTACAAGGAGGTAGCCCTCCTTTTAATGGCATCACCTCACTTCATTAATGACCACTTTAGATCCACCTGTTTTTTTCCTGCTAATTCCCCCTTTCCAGCCTAGCCTGGAGCATTGAGAAAGAAGGAACCACCGTGTCCCTTACTTCTTTCTCAGTGTCAAAGATCTCTCCCTCCTGGTGCTTGGGCTTCCGCAGCCTCTTCTTCTTGAAGTAGGAATCAGTGAGATGCTTGGGAATTTTCACCCCAGTGAGATCCACCTTTGTGGATGTGGCAATAACAAATTTCTGGTGGGCCCTGCGCAGTGGGACACGGTTGACAGCCAGGGGGCCTGAAGGCAGAGAAGACAAGAGAGAAAAAAGTCAGCTTTTCTGGTGAAAACCACTGCTTGAAGCTGAATTTCTGTATTTTATGTGATGATCAGTTCCTTCACAGTTGCCTACAGCTAAAATCTCAGCAGTCAAAGCCCTCTAGAAACACAAAAATCTCCTTCCCGAGCTCTTCCAGGTAGTCAAGATACTGAAGCTTAATTATCTCCCCTCCACCTCCCTGCAAAGTCACAAATTACAGAATCATTAAGGTTGGAAAAGACCTCCAAGATCATCAAGTTCAACTTTTGACGGATCAGCACCTTGTCAACTACAGCAGAGCACTGAGTGCCACATTCATTTGTTCCCTGGACACCTCCAGGGGTGGTGATTCCACCACAAAATGTGATTCCCTGTGTCAGACCAAAACATACAGATCTGTTATGCTACTGACCCTAGAGACAAACTTGAACTTAAAAAACCCAAAGACCCCTCCAGAACAAAAATAATGTGTTTAAATAACATTTTTTACCTGTAACAAGCAGAAGGCCAGTATCAAGCTGCTTCAGGAACACAACACGCTGTAAAGAAACGAGATGGGACATCAATCCTCAGTGCCAGTGCTCTCACACCACAGCCAAACTGGGATTGTGCCTGTTACTGGTACAAGCACTGACAGTGCTCCAGGTGTGGGTCAGCTGCCGCCTTGTGATCCAAGCTCCAGCACCCCAAGTACCTCCTCTCCAACTGAGTGTGACTCTCCATGAGCTTTATCTCTCAAGGCTGAGCAAAGCCAATTACTCCAGTTTTACTCTTCCGCTATCCTACAGGATGGCAACAGCCACCCCAGCACCCAAATCCTTTGTAAGAGTTACAGGCAGGAACTGGATAAACACTACAAGAAGCCTGTAACTTCACAGTCAAGAGCCATCCCCCCCGTTGTGTTTTGTTCCTTCTGGTCAAGGTTTCCTTCTCTAACAGATTCTTTATGGAATCAAGAACATCAAAGAGAATTCAAGAAAATAAAGAATGCCAGTTATGTTGGTGAGCATCCTGAGGATGGAGAACCCAATATAACAATCCAGTGCTACCCTGATAATTAGATTAAGAATGAAACTCTAATTTTTCCTTTGTAACTACTGTAACTGTAGTTACTGTACTGTAACTCTGTAACTGTACAGTAACTACTGTAGGACAGAGTTTTGTCTTGTAGGAGCAGCAACAGAAACAAGCACTGGCTTTGCTCTGCAGCAAGACTCCTTGCATTTTGTCCAAGCAACAGGCCGAGCCTGTTTGACTTCCAGCTCTGCTCAAAACCACCTTAATTTAACAAACGTTTCACCTCTGCCTCCCCGCTAAAGGCTGGACAAGGGAAACACCCAGACAGAAGTCACAGATTTACACCCAATGGCCCAGCAGGATCAGATGAAATCAGCTGGGAGATTGAGGGTGTCTGAAACACTGCCAAAGCCCTGGGAGCGAGTCGAGGGGTCGAGCTAGGAATGTGACTAGGATAGTGAAGATAATAAATTAATTAAGGGGTTAAGTTAGAAATGTAGCTAGCAAGGACCAGGTGGGGACAACTGAACCAAAGCTAGGAATGACAGGGCGTATATGAAGTACTGTAAAAGAGCATGAACCATAAACACAAGTAGCTCCTAAGAACAACTGAATTATGAGGAGAGGCTTGGACTGTGACCAGCAGATCAAAAAGTCCTGCCAACTGGACATAGGTGGAGTCTACATCTTACTTCCTCCCCTCATCAGCCCACTGATTCATTTCAAAGCCCACTGACCCAATTAAAGAAAACAATTGGGCAGCCATAGTAGATATTTAGCTAATTATAATACAAAGTGGAGCAGATAATTATGATGTATTAGGTGTCTTGGATACCGTACGAATACGTAAAACCTTTTTAGATAAATAGAGAGCTGCAGTCTGCGACTCCTTGCACATGCCTTTGGAACAGAATTCCACATGTGTTTGGTGCTGTAATGAATACACCCTCTTTTCAACTGTAATTAGCTGAGCGTGTCCGTGCTGCAGGAGCAGGAGCCGTGCCCACCTTGCCGCGGTGCCGGCCGGTGAGCAGGATCAGCACCGTGCCGGGGCTGATGGACGCGCGCAGGCGCCGCTTGTGCTCGCAGAACGGCTTCTTGCCATGGCTCAGCAGCTTCCGGGGAACGTCCTCCGTGGGGTAGTACCTGGGCTGGGGACAGAGCACAAACACCTCCTACTGCCCTGGTCCGTGCATTGACAAAGAGCTCTTGACAATCATTTCAGAAGGCTAATATGATTTATTAAAATGACTCCATAATCAGGGGATTTGGGCTATAATGTGCCCAGGTACAGAGCTCAGATGTTTCTTCTTCACTGCTCTGTACAAGAAATCCTAGAAGGCTTACAATATCAGAAAGATAACAGTCCTTCATCTCCTTCTCCAGCTCTCAGGAGACAGGCAGAGCAATTCAATGTTCTTGAAGAACACAGGGATTTTGTTTACAGAAAACTTATACAGAGTAAAAAGACAGTAAAAAGATGTTCTCCCATGGGAAAATTCATCTGCAGGCTTACACACAGAGAAGCTTATACTATGTTCTAGCAACAACCTCGTACCACCCGTGTCTCACAGCGCAGCAACTCCTCCAAAAGCTTCTCCCTGTTTCCCTCAAGTTCAGCTTTGCTGATTTCTGCTCAGACAGTGCTTGGGAACACGCTGAATATTCTGGAATATTTTGTGTCCAGCTCTGTATTTGTGTGTGCTTCCACCTTGGCACAGCAACACACAGGACAGAGAATTCCCACCTAAATTCCAACCTTCTCCCAAGAACGCCGGGTCTGTACTCACAGACAGCACAGCACAGGCTGACGCCCCTGCACCACCCCAAGCACGAGGCTCACCACCCAGCCTAAAGCCCCCTGGACCCCACCACGAGCACCCTGGTCCTTTTCCATACCATCTTCCGGATTTTAACCACCCGGCTGCCTCCATTCTTGTCTCCACCCACTGGCTTAGTGATGGTGGCCCGGGGCATCTCCTTCTTCTTCTTCTCTATCTGTGTGCAAAGAACAAGGAAAACTCAGCCCATTCCAAACCAAAGGCACCATGATAAATGTGATTATTCCCCCAGTGCTTCCCACCCTACCTTTGTCTCTGGAGCCGTGTACTTGCGCTTGTACAGGGCTTTCCTGGCGTACATGGCTGAGCGGGAATACCTCCCGATGCCCCGGGCCAGGACGGGGTTCCGGCTGGCATGGTACTTCTTCACCCTCTTCTTCTTGTCCCCTGCTGCTTTCTGGCTTGGCTTCTGCTCCACCGGCTTCTTCTCCCCTGCCTTCTTCTTGGATGGCTTCTTCTCACCTGGCTTCTTCTCCGGTGCTTTCTCACCCGCCATCTGCGATCACAGACAGCAGGGTTTAGGGCTCGTTACAGAGCAGAGAAAATGACAATAAAGCAATCCAAGCCATCCTTCACACCTTTCTAGTAGCTGTCAGCCACCTCCTCCATCCATAGCTGACCGAGCCCTGCTCCCCGTGCGCCTCTACGTGACTTAAAACGCCCCTGCACGCTGGTTACAGCAGCTCCAGCGCACATCCAAGCCCGAGGACACGCAAACACATCCCGAGCCTGCAGCCGCCTCTGTCGCGGCTCGGGACTGCCCCGGCACCGCTGAGCTGCCGGGCCCTGCCCC
>VXAX01007279.1:497351-512673 GCA_013399835.1 Leptocoma aspasia
ACACCCCCGTTCCCCCCCACCCCCGCGCCCATCCGACCCCCCCGCCGCTCCCCGAGGCTGCCGGGCCGCGCTCGTGACCACGGCGGGGCCACCAGCGGGTGGATGGCGGCGGATGGAGCGCGGCGGGCGCGGCGCCGATCGCGGCGGCTCCGCCATCCTCACCTTCCGGGGGAGCAAAAGGGACTCACATCCGGGTGCGCGGGCTAAGGACAGCGCGACGTCTGACGTCAGCGCGCCGCGCGAGGGAGCTTGGGACTCGTAGTCCGGTGGGGTCCGNCTGCGGGCGGGCAGGACCCCGCCCGGTTCCGGGGGGATGTCCCGGCTCCCGGAGCCCCCTCCCGTCCGTTCCCGGGGGATGTTCCCCTCCCGCAGCCCCCTCCCGTCCGTTCCCGGGGGGATGTCCCCGCTCCCGGATCCCGCTCCCCGCCCGTTCCCGGGGGGACCTCCCGGGGCTGGACGGATCGGGTGGTTTCGAGTCTCTCCGAGTCCCGTTGGCGGGCGGAGCTGCCCCGGTGCCCCCGGTTTTGGGGGGTTCCCGTGAGTGTCCCCATGGGGCGCCGGAGCCGAGGGATGAATTGTTCGTGTGCGGGACCCGCTCAGTACCGAGGCCCAAGGTTCGTGCTCCATCGAGGGCCAGCACCGCTGGTTCGCCGACCCTAAAACACGGCCCAGCTGCAAAACGAGTGTTCCTGAGCTCCCCACACCCGCGTTCTTAATCAGTTACCAGCGCTCACTCTAATTTCAAACCCTTGTGGCACTGTTAAAGCACGACGACAAACAGCCGAACCCATTTCTTTGTTGTAGGTTCTCACTGTCATTAAGGTATTTTGATGTTTGTCTGGTACCTGGTGTCCTTTTGGGCTCAGAGGTTTGGGTGAATGTTGGGCTTTAGGGGAGTTATTGTCATAGAAAAGGATATAAATATATTTATCCTTTTTAACAGACCTACTCTGAAATTCCCAGAATGGTTTGGCTTGGAAGGGACCATAAAACTCATCCCATTCCATCCCCTGCTGTGGGCAGGGACATTTTCCATTATCCCAGCTTGCTCCAAGCCCTGTCCAGCCTGACCTTGGACACTTCCAGGGATGGGGCAGCCACAATTTCAATTGATTCACCTCTATAAGTAATACCTATTAAATTATAATTTCTCCAAGGGTAAGTTGTCCTCTCTCTTCTTCCGCTCAAGATGGTGAATCTGGATGAGTTGGTTTCAATCCATGGCCATTTATAGTAGGATTTGGGGTTTTTTGAACTGTATGGAGGTTTTTGAGTCTATGTTGTGTTTTCTGGGTGTCCCTGCTCACACTGGGAACAAGGGCACAAGTTACCTTTTGGCAACACTATGAACTTCCTCCTTGCCAGAATGATCCTGTTACTCTGCTCAGAGCCCTAAATTGTAACTTGTGAGGGAGACTGAAAAAAGCTGGGAAATATCAACTGATGAGCCTATAAATAGGAGTAATTAAAGTACCCGTCAGCACATCCCCAGTGCTGTGCCTGTGACAGCTGAGACAGAACCGATTTCATCTCTCCTTTGCTCTTGCAAAGGTGATTAAAAAACCCAATCACTGCATGGAAAATTGTATTGATTTCTTTCTTTTGGTTTGGTACGAGAGAAATGTGCTGGCAGTGTGTGACTTAGGGAGCACAGATCCCGCTGCTCTTTGCTGGACCATGATAACAAAAAAGGGATAATTGTGGGAAGGATGGATTTTCCACCGTGGTTTTTTTTTTGTATTTTTCATCAGAAGGTTCCCCCTTGTTTTTTTGTGAATGAGCCGCTGATATTTCACTGGTTACTTTCTTACCAACATCCCCACCTTGCTGTGAGCTGATGAGGGACTGGGAACGGTGGATTCCGAGCCCCGGGGTGGGAATTGCTGCGGGAGGGACGGTGAGGAGCCACTTTGGCCAGGGCGTGGGTTTGGGTGCCTGCTGTGATTGCATTTACTGCCCTTGGCCGGGGCAGCTCTGCACCTGCTCCCACCGACACGGCGAGGGAAAGCAGGATAAAAAGCCCAAAATGCATTCCATCCCTATAAAAGGAAGGGTGGCAGCAGGTCCTGGCTGAGGGGGGGGTGTCACTTGTGAGCGCTGTCCCTGTGCTGTCCCCTCCCAGTTTGGAAGGGCTGCAGCCCCACGGTTGGGAGCACAAGGGATGGCAGCACTTCAAGGAGGATCCTGGTGGCGGCCGGAACCGCTGGCAGGGATCACTGACACCCCCATTCTGCTATTTGGGGTGGCTGACAAATGCAGCTTCCTACTCAAAGCCAAAAATACGGAGCTGAGGGAGCAGGAGGACGAGGTGCCAGCAGAGCCAGAGTTACATAAAGTGCAAGAAACCCTCCCAAGGTGTAGCTTGGCTATGCTGCACTTGGCTTTGGGCATCTTTGTGTGGATGTGGGAGAGAGATTTTGGGGTTTGAACCATCTATGGTGTGTTTAACCTCTCCTTGAAATGCTGGTTAAATAACAGGTTATTTGTAGTCGCCTCTGTAGATAAATTATTCTTTTTCCTTTACTGTGGCAACTCATGTGCAGCTTCCTTGAAGGTTCAGGGTGGGATACTGAAGACATTCCATTGGTTAAAGTTTATGGAATGTCAATGTAATAAATCTGGAGAACCAATCCTAGTAATTTCTCCTCTGTCTGTTTAGGCATTTTTTGCTATAAACTCCAAAACTTACCAAGGTTTCTCTTGAATCCTGTGCATATTTAAAAAGCTTGCAAGCTGTTCAAATTTTTACTGCATTTTTTTTTTTTGTTTGTTTTCTCCTAATGGAAGTAAAATTTTGGGAGTGGAAATGTGGTAAATATCACAAAATACCCTTCTCCGGGCAACCTGTTGTGGGCTGAAATGTGTTATTTAATGTTTAGTTCATCCCAGGTACTGATGCTTGTGCAGTTTCTTTTGTGAGAACTTTCTTTGACCTTTGAATAATCGTTAGATAAATGTAACATTATTAATTAGTTCTTTCCCATTTGCTGTGATAATTTGGAAGTATTTTCCAATGTTTTTTGCCATGTCCTGTGCATAAATTTGATATTGACTGTGTTGTTCTTCAGTGAAAGATGGGGACTATTCACTAGATTTTCATGGTGCAAGTAGAATATTATTAATTAGGGGAAAAAAGATTCACAAGAAGATTCACACAATTTACTTCTGAAATGGGTCCTAATTCCCATTTGAATGACTTGCTAAAGATTTGGATTTTCTAGAATCCTAAAACTCCAGAGCATTTCTGGAGAGAATGGTCTGGAGAAGGCTTTGGTGGGAATATTGGCAACTTTTCAGTAGAGAAGGAATTGCAGCAATTGAAATAATAACCCTAAATTTAGACACGTGCTCTCATATTTTGCTGATTTAGCAATTTAGCCTGAAATGCTGACTGCATCAGGAAGGATCAGGAATGCTGTTCAATTTTTCTGGATATAGCACTCCTCTCTCTGTGATGAGCCTGACTGTGGAGTTTTTTGGATATATTTTGCTGTACTTAGGAAAAACCCAGAGGTGAACAAAGAGGGGCAGGCTGGGTTCTTTCAGCACACAAGAAAGAGGATTTAACTCTGAAAATCAAAGGTGATTTTTAATTGCCAAGTGCAAAGGTGACAGAGCTGAGGTGCTCACATCCCTGCTCTGGTGGTTTATTTTTACAATTTGCCTTCTAAAATCCTCACCAACTCCTTTCATGCAGAACTCCTTCAGGGCTGCAATAAAAAATGGGTAAATTCCAGATAAGAGCAGAGGCAGCGGTGACACCGAGTGGCTCCAAATAAAGTCTCCAAAGTCAATGCCAGAGGTGGGGACACGGAGCTGTTGGCCACAGCCCAGCCCCAGCTCAGCCTGGGCTCTGGGATAGTCATTGAGGGCAGTTTGTGGGTGGTGAGGATCAATGGGAGATTCCTCTGTGGCTGTATTTAAACGGGGCAGATCCCACCCCAGCTCCACATTCCTGGGAGGAAGAGCAGTGGGGTGTCCACGCAGGGAGTTCCTTCCTGACCCCCTCAGCTGTGCCCTAAACCATGAGGTTTTGTTCCGTTTTTTAAACCTTCAAAATGTTGTCAAGTGTCACTTTGGATGTTTTGTTTTATTTTTAGGTATTTTTCCTGTTTGTCTTTCAGTTTCTTTGTGTGCTGTGTTTTGCTGGAGTAAGGAAATACCACTTCTGGTCTGTGTTTATGTTGTGTACCTTTGATATCATTTTAATCCAGGCAGTCAGAGTGGGGATAAGTGTAATTCTTAGGCTTACAAAAAAAAAATGCAATATATAAAGTTGCAATATGAAATTAATGACCAAAAGAAATTTTATTAATTTGGGTACAAAATTCAGTTTGGAAGCTGTCGGACTGCTCTGTGTGAGTTAACTCTGAAAACCTGCTGTTTATATATTAAAATTCTTTATTTTTAACCTCTTGTAGATGGTTTCATCCAAATATCACTGGGGTAGAGGCAGAAAACCTGCTGTTAACAAGAGGAGTCGATGGCAGCTTCCTGGCACGGCCCAGCAAAAGTAACCCAGGAGACTTCACACTCTCTGTTAGGTGAGTTTGGCTCTTTCCAGCCTTGCCCCAGGTTGGTAATGATCTTAATTTGCTGCTGTCCTGTGGGGAAAGAGCTGTGGATGAACTCCTTGAAAGAGGTGAAAGAATGCTCAGATCACTTTGTGGTGTCGTTCACTTTTCCCTCTTCTTTTTCTCCCATTTTCCCTGAAGAGCTTCTCAAATACTTTTACCCAGCTGTAGATTGGAGGGGAGTGAATTCTGATTTTACAGCAGGACAAAAATGCTCAGGGGAAGCAGAAATAGGTTGATAATAACATTGCTTTTAGCCCTTTACAAATCCACTTGATAACCAGCTGGAAGGAGCAGAGGTGTTGGGAATTAGTGATCCAGCAGGAAATCCAGACTCTCCTGGCACAGGAAAAGTCAGCAAGTTTTTCAGGGCAACTGTGGCTTTTTCAGCTTCCAAAATAGGCCTTCTGTGACAGTTATCCCCTGCCACTGCCTGGTAGGGATGGGGAAAAGACAGCAAGAGGAAGTAGATAAAGGAAAAGGGAAAAGTGGGATTGGTGATAAGAGTTGTGCTGCTTGGATACTTGTGAGATAACAGGCCTTGTGGCACAGGGGGGGATTCCTGCTGGGAGCTGCTCTTCCTTAATATTAGAGACTGTGGCAGCAGGCAAAGGCAAATGTTTCCTGAGGGAGAAACCTGGGGAGCTGGTGGGAATTCTGGAGAAAGGAGCAGACCAGCTCTGCTGGGTCTCTCCAGAATATTCAGCTCCTCTCACCCTTGTGCTTGTGTGTGCAATTTTGTGTGGCTCTGAGGGGTTTCTGGTGGGGCTCCTGAGGTTGCAGGGTTTATGCTGCACAGAATTGTTTTCCTGTTCTCCCTGGCTGGTGGGCAGAGAAGCTGAAGCAGAGGGGCTCGGAGGAATGCTCAGATCACTTTTTAGTGAGTTTTTTCCTCTTCTTTTTCTCCTATTTTCCCTGAAGAGCTTTTCAAATACTTTTACCCTGCTGTAGATTGGAGGGGAGTGAATTCTGATTTTACAGCAGGACAAAAATGCTCAGGGGAAGCAGAAATAGGTTGATAATAACATTGCTTTTAGCCCTTTACAAATCCACTCAGCTCTTCTGCAGTAGTTCCATGCTGGAATTGTGAGTATGGATTCTCCACCTCAGGCATCGCCAAGTATGGAAGTGATTGATTGATTGATTGATTGATTGATTGATTGATTGATTGATCAGCTGACTTGGGAAGGGTTTTTTTGTCCTCTCTTTCAAACCTCAGACGAACTGGAGCTGTCACCCACATCAAGATCCAGAACACAGGTGACTACTATGACCTCTACGGGGGAGAGAAGTTTGCCACGCTGGCTGAGCTGGTCCAGTATTACATGGAACACCATGGGCAGCTCAAGGAAAAGAATGGAGATGTCATAGAGCTGAAATATCCCCTCAACTGTGCTGATCCCACATCAGAAAGGTCAGAGAAGGGGTGGAACCTCAGTGTCCTTGTGCTTCTTAATAAATGCCGTGTTTATCCTTTTTAACACTCAGCCTCCATCTGGGAAAAGGGTGGCCACAACCTTGGATTAGTTTTAGGGAGGTTCCTTGCAAAATAGATGCATAAATGTGGTTAAAGGTGAAGCAATCCAAGCCTCAGTACCTGCTCCCTTCAGCATTCTTCCTTGGGTGGGATAGGACTGAAAAAGAGGGCATAATTCCCTTTATTTTTACTGGGAGAATGTTTGATTGAAGAAGCTCTCCTGATTCTGTTGTTGCTGCAAGGAATTCCCAGGGATATTTCTGGGCATAACTCTTTGTGCTTTTCCTAGCAGTGGGTGGAAAGTGAAGGCCATACAAATCCTCAGGTTGCTCAAGCTCCTGTTTTGAGGAGCGTGGTTAATAAGCGTGGAGAATTTGAGACTCTGGATTTGAGGAAATGTCAGGGGTCAGAACTAAACTGGCAGATACCTGTTTATTCCTAGAAGTGAAAAAATGAGGAAAAATATTCAAACAGGTTCTCTCACTCCTCAGAATGCCTTAACAGAGGTGGGGAGGGTTGATGCTTTTTTGGTCCTATTTCCTGAGGAATTGAGATTACTGGGATTATCCTCTCCAGTTCCTAATGGGATAAAAGGGTGAGGTTTCAAAAGTATGGAGTTTCCACAAGTTTATCAGGAAAGTTTCGTGGAGGAAATAAAAGAAGAATTAATCCCTTGACTGAGGGGAAGGTTGGAGTGTAACCTGGTGTTTATTGGGATTGTTGTGAAGAATCCAAATCAAAGCTTCACTGGAAGTTTGTAGGAGACTCCATGGAAGTGCTTTGAAGTGTTTTTGTCCTCACTGGTGTGCACCTGGACACTTCCAAGGCTTGTTTTATTTATTATGTTTACCAACTGAGGTTTTCTCTAGACCTGGCTGTTGCTGAGTGAACAGAAGGATTTAATTGCAAAACAAACACCTGGAACAAGTGGATTCAGCTGGAATGCTAAGCAGGGTGTCTCCCTCTATGTCACTTTATTTCCAGGTGGTTTCACGGGCATCTCTCTGGGAGGGAAGCTGAGAAACTCCTGACAGAGAAAGGAAAACATGGGAGCTTCCTGGTGAGGGAGAGCCAGAGCCACCCTGGGGACTTTGTCCTTTCTGTGAGGACAGGGGATGACAAAGGAGAGAGCAACGATGGCAAATCCAAAGTGACACACGTCATGATCCACTGCCAGGTAGGAAAAGCAGGGAATCCATGGGCTCAGGAGCTCTGGATACATTCCCCTTTTCCCTGAGGTTGCTGCAGGTCATCCCTTTGATCAAAATGACTCCTTTGGTGGCATCGAAATTCCAAAATTTCCTGGGGACTGCTTGGCTGACTGGCTCCTGTCAGGGCCTCCTGGCTCAAATCACACTTTGCTGTGCTCAGGGAGCCTTTGCAGTCTCCTGGGTGGATTCTATCAAAATAGGAGTGATTGGATAAATGGGAATCCATCCACAGATGTCTCTGTCCTGTCAGTTCAGGCAGTTACACCTGATAGATGATCAACAGTCTGTGAAAACCAGTGTTCACTCCAAGGAATGCCCTGAAATCTAAATCTTCTATTTAGTATAAGGTACAGTTCTTCACTGAAATATTACTAAATTACAGTTTTGATATTTAATCTATCTCCATGGGTTGCTATTTAAAAAATAATCATAGATTTAAAAAAACCCCATGAATTGTTGTTATTCTGTTTTACTTCTGTTGTGCCCAAAGACAGTGCAATGACTAAATTGTATAAAAACACCTAAAATGCAGTAACAGAAGTAGTTTGGAGGTAGAAATGACCCACCAGAACTGTAAGTGCTGAATTACCAGAATATGTTTATTTTTTCAAGGAAACCTCTCTGATTTGCAGTTAGCATTTATGCCTTTGAGGAAAATAATTTGGCATTGCTTCCTTAAAATCAGGATGGTGCCAGGCAGTACCAGCCTTTCAGGACCCAATCTTACACTTAGTTTTGGAAATCAATTCAAATCCCTAATTCCTGGATTTTCATGCTGTAGCTGCAGAGCTGCCTGAACCCCAGTTCAGAGGGAATCAGCTCTCTAAAGAAGCAGATAAACCGATTTTTAAGATGGCAAAAAAGGGGACGTCCTGCAGTGTGTCTGTGTTTCTGTTTGCTAAAGCTCTATCCTTTAGCAGAAGGATTTCAGTAGAGTCTTCTACACATAATTTTAGAGGTGCTGTGGCTGTGGAGGTGGGAAGTGCATTTATTTTGAGGAGCATTTGTCTTTCCAGGATCTCAAATACGACGTTGGTGGAGGGGAGAAGTTTGACTCTCTGACAGATCTGGTGGAGCATTACAAGAAGAACCCCATGGTGGAGACTTTGGGCACTGTGTTGCAGCTCAAACAGGTGAGAAGGAGAGGCCTCCCCTGAGCTTTGCCACCTCCAGGATATGTTGTTGAAATGCAGATTTTTCCATACCTTCTGCAAGATTCTTTTTCTTTTCCGAGGCAAAAAATGAGGAGTTAAACTTCATGAAATGGATGACAAAGTAATTTCAATGGGAACAATTTTTGTTAGGCTTGTGAAGGGATAGAGTGTTGTCTCTGATGTAGAGTTTCCTGGTGTCATCCTGGCCTGTAGGAATTGCAGGGCAGGTCCAGAAATGAGACAATTTAATGCATTAAATAAAAACTGTGAGACTTTAAAAGCCACTGTTCACCATCCCTTTCCTCGCTGCCCTTTGCTCGAATTCCAAAATTCTGACATCCAAAAAGATGCCTGGATCTTAAAATTCCCATTAAAATGTCCTTACCTGAGGGGAATCTGTGTTTGAATTGTCTTTCCATGGTTGTTCTTTGCTAACCCTGTGCTGTTGGGGGTCTGTGTCTCTCAGCCCCTGAACACCACCCGGATCAACGCTGCCGAGATCGAGAGCCGAGTGAGGGAGCTCAGCAAACTGGCAGAGACCACAGATAAAGTCAAGCAGGGCTTCTGGGAAGAGTTTGAGGTAATTCCTGATGTTCCAAGCAGTGTTTCCTCCAGTGTGTTCACTCTCACACTGCTGAAGTCATGTTGGGTTCTGCCTTCCTGGCGTTTCCTCCTCTCCAGAGATCACTTCAGATCCCTGGTTTTGCTCCTGTCTCCAGGGCTCCGCTCCTGTGGCTTGAAGCATTTGCCTTTTTTCCCTGATTCTCAGAGTGCTTTTTATCCAGTCCTTGGCACAATCCCTCCTGGATATCCTCCCCACCATGAGGGAGCCTCTTGTACTCCTGTGTCTGTCCCACCAGGACAATCCTTCAAATTCCTTCTGCTGTTTGGGAAGTTGGGAACCATTTCTTAGGGAAACTTCCATTTCTCAGTCCATACATTGCCCTTGTGGCTTTTTGATGCTCATTTTTGGGGATCTTAAAGCCATTGGAAAATGGTAGAAAGCTCTGGGATGAAACAGTGTGGATTATATGCATTCCTTGGACTTGTGGAGATTTCTTTTTGGTTTGTTTTGGTGTTTCGTTTCTCTCTGCAGGCAAAATTCTGATTTTCTTCCAGAAAGAGTGTGTAGGGACAGGACAGGGGGAATGGCTTCAAACTAGAAGAGGTTTAGATGAGATATTGAGAAGAAATCCTTCTAGAATTTGGAAGAAACTCTTCCTAGAGAAGCTGTGGGTGCCCCATCCCTGGAAGTGTCAAAGGCCAGATTGGCTGGGGGTTGGAGCAACCTGGGATAGTGGAATGATTTGTGTTGTGAGGGACCTTAAATCCCATCCTACCCCACCCCCTGCTATGGCCAGGGACACCTTCCACTATCCCAGGTTGCTCCAAACCCCATCCAACCTGGCCTGGAACACTCCAGGCTGGATATAATGGACTGGTTTATACCTCACACACACATTCCCACCAGTGGAGTCTGGAATTCCACCAGCAGATGGCAACAGGAAACTGGGAAGTGCTCAGGGAGCTCCAGAGAGGCCGGTTTGAGAAACTTCTGAATAGTGATGGATTTGCAAAGTGACCATCGTTGGAGAAACCCTCTTTGATCAGAAATACCCATTAGCTAAATGTACTGACAGTGTGCTCTGATTATTGCCAGGAGAAGGAAAATTAATCCGTGCAAAGTGAAGGAATCAGCACAGAGGTGTGTGAGGGGGGTATCAGATGGTGAGGTGATGGCATTGGGAAATGATAAAATGAGGATTAAGCTTTCTCTTTCCAGAGAGAGGGGACAGTCCTTGATCCAGGGTTGCTGAATGGTCAGAATGGCCAGAATTCCATCTGGAGAGGGAAGGAAGTCAGCAGAGGTCGTGTGTGTGGGAAGGGATTCTTGGTTTGGCAAAATAGGACTGAGCTATTAATTCACAGTTCTTTCCTGACCTCTGGTACACATGGAAGAAATTTTTCTTGGAGTGGATTTCTCAGTGTGGCCTTAGAAGCAAAGTGTTTTCCTTACAGAATGAAAACTCTAGCAGGAAAAGCAAATAAATGCATGATTTTACCTGTGAGACATTGCACTTCTTTTTCCTCTTTGCTGCTGTCAGTGAGGTCAGCACTAACCCTTACTTTTTTGGGAATGAAGCCCTCTTCTAGCAGTTTTAGTGCCCTGCTTTTCCATTCCCCTCAGGGAAGCTCCAGCTGTCCCCCATGGTGGCAGGAGGGGGGAACACACTCCAGGTTGTCCATGGATCCCTGTCTGTGCTGTTCAGGAGCTGCCAGCCCAGATGGTGAATTTAAATTACTTGTCTCCAGGCAGGAATAAACCTCTTGTCCTAGGAACCACCAGACAGGAATGTTGACAGTCCTTGTAATGTTTTTCCTTCTGAAAAATGGTTATTTCTGAGCTTAGTGCTGGGATGTTGTAGTGAAGTCGAGGAGGATATTCCAGATTTATGGTTGTGTTGTTCCAGCTCTGAATGGGCTTGTTGGGAGTCACTGCTGCTCCTGGATCTCTCCTCAGGGATGCTCCAAGCAATAACAATTAACTCTAGGAAGGAAGATGTGGTTTCCACACACTTAATTGCTTCAATCTTTAACTTGCTGGGAAAGTTTAGCTCTCAGTCCTTTTGCCTGGAATTCCACAGGCAGTGCTTTGGGGGCTGTTTTCTGTCCTTTGTCACAAGCTTGAAACTTTGCATCTCTTGCATTTCTTTTGCTTTTCCTGGCTTTAGGATGAGCCTAATTATCCAAGGTCATTAAGTGAGGGAGTATCAGACTGAGAAAGGAGTGAGCAAATGTGCCAGTTAAATAACAGCAAGAGTCTGGGGGCTGGGAATGATGAGGGGAGCAGCTTCCAGAGCCTGAGTATTCCTTTTAGTGGGACCAGAACTGCTTTGGGGATGAAAACTTGGAGCAAAGCATTGGGATTGTGGTGCCTCCAGCTGCAGGGAGATTTGGGAGTGGGGAGATCTGCCATGAAACATCATGGCTGTGCAAATATTGAATTGCTGCTGTCCCTGGGACACTGTGTTCCAGAAATCTCCACTCTGGGTTCTTCCTTCACTGGGGTAATTGATGGATAACCCATTTGTAGTCACCTAATGCCCCTCTCCTCCCTTTTCTCCGGGAGAAGGGATTGCTGTGAGGGTGGAGCAGTCCATCCTGCTTTTTTTGAGCCCCCCTGTCTGTGCTTTCCCCTCAGACCTTGCAGCAGCAGGAATGCAAACTCCTCTACAGCCGTAAGGAAGGGCAGCGCCAGGAAAACAAGAACAAAAATAGATATAAAAACATTTTACCCTGTAAGTATCGACCCTTCATTGCCATTTAATGTTACTCTGGTTTGTTTTCCTCATTAATACAGGGTTAATTAAGTACCACTGGGCTTTGGCTTCTCTTTAATGATAATTTCCCCTCTTACCAGGATTATCCCGTGATTTCCAATTTGGATTCACACATTTGCACTTTGTAGATATTTGTAATACTGGTTTTTATCTTCAGTTTTCATTTAAAAGCCTCATATCCCTCAACTGTTTCTCAACAGGCTGGGATGCTGAAATTTAAGAGGATTAATTTGGGGGACAGAACTGCAACATGCAAATCCCTCAAGGTTTTGCCTTGACTCAGTGTTTGAGTGCCCCTATGTTCCTGAATTCCCAGGACATGGACATGTTTTGGTCCAGCTGGTCACAGCCACTTGTTTAAAGGAAGCAAAAGAGGCAATTTGGAATATTCTGATCACTTATTTACTAAGTTTGATAAGTAATTAATAGCTGCTATGTGTTCACAAGTGGAGAATGCGAGTGCTTGACATCCATGTGTATTTTTGCAGTTGATCACACCAGAGTTGTTCTCCACGATGGTGATCCCAATGAACCTGTTTCAGACTATATCAATGCTAACATTATTATGGTGAGTGTATTCCCACCTCCTCTTCCCTAAATCCAAGGGAATCTTGTCACCATTTGTTAAATTGCTGGGTTTTTTTCCCCCTCTAGCCTGAGTTTGAAACCAAGTGCAACAACTCAAAGCCAAAAAAAAGTTACATTGCTACCCAAGGCTGCCTGCAGAACACGGTGAATGATTTCTGGAGGATGGTGTTCCAGGAGAATTCCCGAGTTATTGTCATGACCACGAAAGAAGTGGAAAGAGGAAAGGTAAAACCAGACTCCAGCTGCCTTTGGGAAAGGTCCTGACATTTGAGTACAAGTAGGAACTGAACTGACTGGGATAAATTGATTCATGGCTGGAATCTGGTGTGGCACGGGGTTCCTTGGAGCTCTGGAAGGTGCTGGGTGTCCTTTTTTATTGGTGCCTGTGGGAATTCGGGATAGATTCCTGTCACACCAAGCCTCTCTTTCTTAAGGTTTGCCTGCTGAAATTTTAGCTGCTGAATGTGAATCTCTGTGTTTCAAACTTAGGGAAGGAGGCAGT
Organism: Leptocoma aspasia; assembly: GCA_013399835.1. Lineage (NCBI taxonomy): Eukaryota > Metazoa > Chordata > Aves > Passeriformes > Nectariniidae > Leptocoma > Leptocoma aspasia. Next base: position 510,199 of record VXAX01007279.1, read on the forward strand.
GGGATGGGAGATGTGGCCAAGCAGGAATTCTGGATGCTTGAAGGGAAAAGTTCCCTGCTCCTGGAGGAAAAATCTTGCCATTTATTTTAGCTCATCAAGCCTGGATGGACCTCCCTAAAAAAGCAGAATTATGGGATTTTATTTTTACAGGACTGAACATAGGGATGTTGCTTCTTTCCTGGGAACTGCCCTGGCAGGATTTAATGTTTTCAAAGAGGAGTTTTCCCTGCAGTGGTGTATCCCAAAAATCTCCATTTACCTTTGGAGTACAGGAATCTTGTCTTGCTCCCTGGCCTCTGGCAAGCCTGGGGGTATTTGTGTTTGTTTCTGGTTTCTAGTGACACAAGGTAGGAAAGAATAGGAATAGTTGAACATTGATATCCTGGCAACAGCCACACACAGCTTCCTGGGGATTGTATGGATTTATCTTTGGAATTTGTTGCTTCTGATATTTTTTTCTGTTTGATAAACAGTTTCTGTTCTCTCTCCTTTTCTTTTTAAGTTTCTCTGCTTCTTTGCTTCTTCCACACACTATTGTCCACCTTTTTACCTTTTTCCATATTCCCATGATCTGTTTGTGAAGGGAAAGCTGTTGCCTTTTTAGGGGGGCATCACTTGTGGAAAGAAATCAAATTAAAAACTGAAGTTTTTCTGTGGGTGACTGGTGATTGCAGGGGTTCCTCACCCCCAGGAACTTTGTGTGTATGGATTGAAGACAAATAACAGAACATTTTACAGGATTCTTTCCATAACTGAGGTGTCAAAGCTGCCACTGGTGCTGTTTGTTGGAGCCATTAGACTTTGTCTCGTGTAATTTTTTTAGACTTTGACTTTGTCTTGTGCAGCTTTTTTTAGTCTTTACTTTAGTAAAGTTCTTCCACTTCATCACCCTAATAAAGGGACAGGATTTGTGTTTCCTTCCTGAGAATTCACTGAAGGAGGGAGAAGCTCCCCCTTCCCAGTGATAATCTTTGTTTTGGAAGAGGAGAAATAAATTATGGAGTTGTTTTTGCAGAGCTGACTTGAATAAACCTTTCTTCCTTCAAGTTATTTATTATTTTTTAAGAACCTCCTGAATGGCCTCTGCTCCTCTGCAGTTCCTCAATTATTCTTCCCAAAGTTTGCTCAGCCCTTTTGCTGGAGAAAACACCTTAATTCTTCAGTGCTGTATTGCTTATTCTTTGTTTACCCTTGACTGTTTTGTGATGCCTATTCCACTTCTTAAAGAATTGCAAACACCAGTCCTGATGTCAAATCAAAGCTTTTTTTATCTCAGGCCAAGCTGTTTGCAGGAAGGAGAGAACCTTTTGCAGCAGAGCTGCCTCCAAGAGCTCATAGCCTGAGGAAGGGAGGAACTGTGGAACATCCCAGCCCTGCATCGAGTCCTGGATCTGCTTTAAAGTGCAGAAACAGCAAATCCTTAGAAATTAAAAGAATTTTGGGCATTTAGAGGCAGTTCAGCAACGCTTCCAGCAGAGTAAAGCTTATTTTAACCTCGTGTTGCTGTTCAGGCTTGCTCTACCAACTGCTCAGAGCTCTGCATTGAAAACTGCAAGTTATTTCTGCTGGCACCCCCCAAAATCAGTGTATTTGCTTCAGTTTCTCCCCTTGTGACAGGGAAAGAAGGGCAAAAATAGCAGAAAAGCATCTTGTTGCCTAGGTGGGCATGTGTTCAGCCATCTTACTCTGCCTTGGGCTGGAAGAAGGAGCTTCCCTGTGCTGTGTTTTTTCCTGAATGTTCAGAATAACTGCAAATACACCCTATTGCTCTGTAGGGCTTGGTGTTTGGTCTGTTTGCTCTTGACTAGAAGCTGCCCCTACAGTAATTTCTGCTTTGATGCTGCATTCCCAGTAGTTGCTCTTTCCTGACCTGTCACAGGAGCCAAATCCAAGTGCTGATAAGTGAATCCATTCCTCAGTGGATGGAATTCATCCCTGGGCAAAGATAATCTTGATAGAGAAGCAGCACACCAAAAACTCTGCATTTTAGGAGCTACAGTCCCATGAGCTGCTCCTTTTGCAGGAGCCTGAACCCTCTTTGGTGATGGAACCAGAGCTGTGTCAGCCTTTCCTGCTGCAAGCCATGGAAAAGCAAATATCCAAGTTTTATTTCCACTGGAAATGATTTATACCTTTGACCTTTACTTCTTTTGCAGCCTGTAGGGTTTGGGCTGTGGAACAGCCTGTGAGACTGAATTATGCTGGAATTCTGTATTTTGAGACCAGTGGCTGGGATTTTAACCTCCAGCTTTTGAAAATATCTCAAAGGCACAAAATATCCCAAAAGGTGCTAAGAGGAGAGGTGGCCTGTACCTGACTGAAATTATCCAGTGGTTTATTATGGAGAGGATAAACTTCCCATTAAAATGTTCTTTACCTCATCAGCTGATGTCCTCTGTGGACTCTGAAATAAAAGCTTCAGGGTTGAGTTAACCAATTTACAAAGCAGCCTTTTTTTTTCCTGCCTGATTATTC
>VXAX01007279.1:512753-523559 GCA_013399835.1 Leptocoma aspasia
TTTTTTTTAATATTTTGAAATCCTGCAGAGTAAGTGTGTCAAGTACTGGCCGGATGAATATTCCCTGAAGGAATACGGAGTGATGCGTGTCCGGAATGTGAAGGAGAGTGCAGCACACGACTACACCCTGAGAGAGCTGAAACTTTCCAAAGTTGGCCAGGTGAGTACAAGAGGAGCTCTGTCCTTTTAGCTCAGCTTGTGGATCAGCAAAGGAAAAATGGCAGGATTAGCCCATTTCTCTGGAATCAATAAAAGCGCTCGGAGATGAATAAATGGAGCCCTGTCTTTCTTTGAAGCTCCACGTTCAGTTCCATCCATCTTCCTCTTTGCCCTTGGGATAATTGAAGGTTCTCCTACCTAAGCAGCTTTTGGCAGGAGAGGAACTGCTGCAGAGCTTGCAGGGAATCTGGGAGGAGGGATAATGCTTTTCACCGAGGACACTTCAATCCAGCCAGGAATTTGCTCCCCTCATGGAAATGGTGGCATTGAAAGGAAAGGTTGTTTGTGGGTATAGGGTGTGGAAAATTCACTTAAGGGAAGGGATAAAAAGGTGACAAAACGGGAATTTAAGGGAAATTCACTTAAGGGAAAGGATAAAAAGGTGGAAATGGCACTTCCTGTGAAGGAGCAGTTTGGATCAGGGAGCAGAAGCAAATTGGGATTTAGTGACTGATGTGCCAGGCCAGGAAGGGCCCTGGCTTGTTCCCTCCTTTGGGAGTTGTGGAGCTGTGGTTGCTGTGCTCAGGTTGGATTTGGGGGACTCAGCTGTGGCCCATAAGGAGCTGGATTTTGACCTGCAGGGTTTTGTTTCCATGTTGCTTGCAGGGGAACACGGAGAGGACAGTGTGGCAGTACCACTTCCGCACCTGGCCCGACCACGGCGTCCCCAGCGACCCCGGGGGCGTCCTGGATTTCCTGGAGGAGGTGCACCACAAGCAGGAGAGCATCCCTGATGCAGGACCTGTCGTGGTCCACTGCAGGTGAGGGGATGGGCCGAGCTCCTGCCACTCCTCCTTTTGGCCCAGGGAGCTGAGACCTTTCAAAAGGACAAGTTTCCCTGGGAATTGCTCAGAATTCCCTGTTTTCTGTCTGTACAATGTCACCTTCTGGGTGGGTGGCACAGGGTCCCCTTGGGAAGGGATTTCAGAGTGTGAACCTTTGTATAAATGAAAATTTCTGCTGTTGGATGAGGAGATGGGACCAGTCCTGGTTGGAGCATTTCAAGTGCAGGATCATGGAAATTCTGACATCTCATCCCACCTGTAAGGGCTCTGTCCTTTTTGGGTGTTCTCAGCTTGTAAATGAGAAGCTTTTTAGGCAAGGAAATGTTAGAACTGACCTTACGGGTTTTTTGTGATTCGGGGCTGTTTATAAACACTGGGGGACAGAAGTGCTGATTTTGGTCCCTTCCCTGAGGTCTCTGGTTTGGCTCTGGCTATAATTTGGAAGCCCCTGGCTATGATTTGGAAGCCTCCTGTCTCCTAATGCCAGACTCTCCTTTGGCTGGGGTTTTGGTGTGCATTCAGAAAGAGCAAAACAATTAAATTCCATCTTTTTTCCCCTTCTTCCAGTGCTGGGATTGGGCGAACAGGAACTTTCATTGTCATTGACATCCTCATTGACATCATCCGAGAGAAAGGTACCCTTAACCCTTTCATTTCCCTGCCTGCTCACGGATCCACCCCAGGAATGCTGATGGAGGATTCAGGTGAGCTCCACCCTCACCCTGGTTATTTTCCTGCTCTTCCCAATGCCGTGGATGTCCCCAGGGGTGGATTGTGACATCGATGTCCCCAAGACCATCCAGATGGTGAGGTCCCAGCGCTCAGGGATGGTGCAGACAGAGGCCCAGTACAGGTTCATTTACATGGCAGTGCAGCACTACATTGAGACCCTCCAGCGCAGGATCGAGGAGGAGCAGGTGGGTCCATCCCAAAAATCCAACAGGAACGTGGCAGGATTCCAGCAGGTTCTTGGGGGGAATTGTGTTGTGGGAAGTCTGAGTCTGTAGATGTGAACTGTCTCCTGTATTTCAGTTCATTCTGCTTAAGAATTAATTAAATTGTTAGGTGGAATCCTCTCCTTACATTATTAGGTGGAATCCTCTCCCTAAATTGTCAGGTGGAATCCTCTCCTTAAATTAGGTGGAATCCTCTTCTTAAATTAGGTGGAATCCTCTCCTTAAATCACCAGGTGAAATCCTCTCCCTAAATTAAGTGGAATCCTCTCCTTACATTATTAGGTGGAATCCTCTCCTTACATTATTAGATGGAATCCTCTCTTTAAATTAGCAGGTGAAATCTTCTCCTTAAGACATTGTGTGGAATTCTCTCCCTAAATTGTCAAGGGGAATCCTCTCCTTAAATTAAGTGGAATCCTCTCCTTAAATTAAATAGAATCCTCTCCTTAAATTATCAGGTGAAATCATCTCCTTAAAACATTGTGTGGAATCCTCTCCTTACATTATTAGGTGGAATCTTCTCCTTACATTATTGAGTGCAATCCTGTCCTTAAATTGCTAAGTGGAAATTTCTCTTTAAAATATTAGGTGGAATCCTCTCCTTAATTTAAGTGGAATCCTCTCCTACCCTCCCTGTCCCCAGCCCTGCCCCCAGATCTCAAATTTCCTTCCTATTATTGAATTTCCTGTGAGGAAGAATCAAAGATAAGGGTTTGTTAATTAAAGCAGAACCTCGTGATCTTTGTGTTTTAAAGAGGTTTCAAAGCTTGTTCCCTGCATTCCTGAAAGGTGAAAATCAAATGCTGATCACTCCAATTCCAATTCTGGGAGTTTATTGGTAGGAACTCAGTCTATTGGAGTGGAAAATGAAAGGGTGAGTGTGGTAATCCAACAAAAAGCACTTCCAGGAGTGTGGTGGGATCAGAAAAGTTTGGGAATAAGTTCTGATAGGACAGGACACAGGACCTTCCCTTGCCCCTTCCTGTTCAGGGAATTCCTTGCACTCCAGTTCTGGGGGGTTTTACAGCAGTTTTCTGGTTTTGTGATCAGGAGCTGATGCTGATTCCTGTCCCTGCTGCTCCCTGCCCTGACCTCAGAGCAGTTGGGATTTGTACCTTTTGCTTTCTCTATGCTAATTAGTCCATATTTTTACTCTTTTTAGTATCTTTTTTCCCTGCTGGAGACTTTCCAGCACATACTGAGTTAGTTCCTCTTTATCAGCTGGTTCCTACAAAATGTCCTTGTGGTCCATTCCACAAATTCTGCATTCCATGTGTCCACCAATCCATCTTTGTCTCCCAGACTTTGTTCAATGAAGCAAATCCAGGTTTGCTCAACAAAACTTTTCCCAAGCTGTGTTCCCACAAACTGCTCAGGACAGCTTTGTTATAGATGCTGGCTAAGAGTGATTTAAGAATCACCAGAATGAGCTGAGTGAGTTTCAGGAGACCATCTTGGAAAAGCTTCAATCCCAGGAATGTTCTTAATGGGAATTCAGGAGCCAGAACTCCCCGGAGGCTCCGCCAGCCTCTGCTATGAGATTGGGTCAGGCCTCAGGACTTGTTGCAGCATTTAAAAACCCCAAATAAACCCACACCCCCCTCCCCAAACCCCAATTCCCTGCAAGCCTTCAATTTCTAGCTTGCAGGTTTCAGTGTTTTCAGGCATTGTGAACGCCTGGAAAAAGGAAAAATCCGCCTCCCGTTTCCTTCCCGGCGTAGTTCCCTGGCTGGTTCTGGAGCTGGGTGCCAGCACAATTGGCTGCAGCCTGGAGCATATGTGCAGAATCCAAATAACAGCTTGGCTGCTTTTTATATCAAACCTAATGGGCTCAGATATTATTTTATTAGAGCTCCTGCAAACAACGGTGTCGCTCCGTTGGCCCCAGCTCCAAGCTGGAAATAAGGTCAGTGGGAAGCCCACTGGCTGCTCAAGAATGAAATGGGGAGTTTTCTGCCAAGGAGATGAGGATTGAGTACATTCAGAGGGTTGGTGTGTTCTGCTGGAGCTGGTGGGGTAGGGGAAAATGGAGGTTTTCAGGTTTTGTCTCACCAATAGCTGGAGCCAAGCTTTAGGTGTGCTCAGTGATGTGTTTGCTGCAGAACTGAGCTCTCCTCTCACAGACAAACCTAAAAACACCCGTGGTTATCTCCCCTTGGAATTGCTGCACTGTCTCAATGATTGGTTGCTGGGATTAACCCCAAGCCTGGCTTTTTGTTGTGTGTTTCACTTCACAGAAGAGCAAGAGGAAAGGTCACGAGTACACAAACATTAAATATTCGTTATCGGACCAGACGAGCGGGGATCAGAGCCCTCTCCCCCCCTGCACCCCAACCCCAACGTGTCCAGAGTAAGTTCAGTCCTGCCCTGAGTTTTGAGCTGTTCTGTCTCATCTTCAGAAACCTCAAATGAGGCTGAGTTACCCCCAGAACCTGCCCTGTTGTCCTGGGCTTTTCTCTGAAAATAAATCGAGTAAAATAAATTGTCCCTGAATTATGTGGTGTGTATAGTAGGATTTTTTTTTTTTTTTGGTCTCAAATGAGATTGGTGGGACTCTAAATCCTGATTTCATTTCAGAATGAGAGAAGATAGTGCTAGAGTATATGAAAATGTGGGGCTGATGCAACAGCAAAAGAGTTTCAGATGAGAAGATGTTCTGAGCCTTCCAGTCCAAGGCAGGTATGTATGGCCAGAGGAGGGGCTGTGTCCAGCCTGGCTTGGGGGAAAATGTACCCAGGAATGCCCAAAATGCTTGGAATTTATCCCCATGGGGTGCCTGAGTTCCAAAAGCTAATTTAAATTTAATTTTAATGACCCCCATGCACAATCTCACCTTTTACTGCCAAAGCACCCACACAGTTTCTAAGCCAGGGTTGAGACTTTGGGTTGAGTTTAAGATTTATTGAGTCAAAACTGAGCACTTCTGCACAATGCCTGAATAAGAAACAACTGCTGGGTTTTGTTCCTCAATAATTCTTCATTTTTTCCTTTCCCAGACATGAAAATGGTTTTTAAAAAGGTCAAGAAAGAGGTGGAAGAAGCTTCACGTGAGCAGTGAACTCTGAGGGCTTGGTACCTTTTTATTTACGGTTTTAATCCTTCAGTAGGCAAAACTTCAGAGCATCTAAAGATTGTTTTTATCTCTTCTCTCCAATTTCCAATTGCTCATTTTCCAAATAAAAGGAAATCCTTTCTACAAGGTAGACAATTACTTTGTAGAGTCAGTTTTGAATCCTGCAAACTGTTGGACTGTCATCCATTTGTTTTTTTAAATAGTGTTTTGGTTTCACAGTATGGCTGTTAGTGGGTTTTTTTTTTCCTTANAATCCGTGACATGAAATGTAAAATACTGATGGGAACAATGTGGATTGTTGGAAAACAGTGGATCACCAGCGTGAATAGAACCAAGTGCATGATCAAATTAGTCCTGATACATTTCAAACTCAGACTGAGCTTCCTGGGGTGAGCAGTTCTTGAGATGAAGGTGCTTTTTTTATGATAATTGGTGGCTTTGATTCCAATTTTGCTGTGTGGCTGGATGGGCTATTTTGGAGGAATTTATGCAAAGTTGCTTTTACATCAAACAAAGTTTCTTTTCTGTGATCTCTGCCCAGAATAGGACACAGGAATTCCCTGTGTCCTTCAGCAGACTTAGTGACCTGGGGGTGGTTTGTGAGGACATTCTGTGGTGACTTTGTGCTCAGTTAAATGAGACTGAACCAGAATTCAGGTGTAAATTAAGAAGTTGCAGGATGTTAAACCCAGTGAAACCAGTAGCCCACTGTTGGTGTCAGGGAGCCCTCCTGCCCTTGTGCTGGGGAAGTGGAAGCTATGGAGGAGGCTCCTGGATTTTTAGGGAAGGAGGGATCCCAGGATTCCTGGTGGGACAGGGAGCAGCAAGGCCACACTGAGGGCACTGTCCCACCCCAAGTGCCTTTGGGACCTGCCTGGACCTTCCTGTCCCAATGCCTGGAAAATCACCTGGAACCACTTGTGATTGCCAGGAGGACAAAGCCTCTTCCAGAGACTCCCCAAGGAAGATCTGGTGAGCTTCCATTTAATTCCTTCCCCTGGTTCTGTCCTGGACCAGCAGCTCTCCTTGGAGCTGTGGATGGCAGGACCAGGCCCAAGGAGTGGGGCCTGGTGCCTCCCCAGCACCGTGTCCCTGGCTTTGGGGACTTTCTGTGACTTCAGTGGTGCTGAGGAGTGATTCCCATCCTCACACAGGGTGTCTGACCTTCCTGTGCTGCTGGAATGGGGTTATTGGCCTTCCTGGTAGAATTCTGCTGGAGCCTGGAATGTAATTAATGCAGCATTGTGGGAGGTGAAGTGGGAGATTCCATCCCCTGGTCCTCAGAGTGCTTTGCAAATTCCAATATTTGAGCAGTGTGTTTGAACTGAATGAAGGTGCTTCATTAATGTTAAGCAGAATTTTGGTCCTTGGCCTCGTGTCCTTTTTGTCTTTCGGGGCTTTGGGATTTTTTGGAACTCCTGTCACCAGCACACCATAAATGTGTTTGAGTGTCACAGCCTTATGCTCTAGCCCTGAATCCTTGTGCCCTTCCTAGATTGGAATAGATGATGAGGAGAGAGAAATGTGGTGATTTGGTGATGAGATTCCTGTTCTCCATCCCCTGCCAGCCTGTCCCTATTCCCAGCTCCCTCCCTGAACAGGGATCACTTGGGAGTGTTGAGATTTGCATGGAGTAATTAAATATTTGCCTCAAACTCTGTGCAGAGTCAAATTCTGCACTTCAGAGGTTGGAGCAAGGTGGGGACACGCCCAGGTGGGATTTGGAGCTGCTCTGCTCCAAACTGGGAAGTCAGGGGGGAAAAGTCAGGAGGGAAAGATCCTGAGGGAATCTCAACTCTCTGCACTCAGTTCATGAGAAGTGTCTTAAAAGCTGGACCTGTGTAAGCAGCAATCAGCCCATGGCCAGCTCAATGTTGCCTCCTGACCTCCTTCAGAGCCTGCCTCTGGAGGATTTTATTTGGAATTGTTCTCCTTGGAAGCAGGGAATTCTTGCTGCAGAATGTGTGTGAATCCTGGGGAGCACATGGTGGGGGAATGTCAGTGAGGGGGGAGCAGGATCTGAAAGATTGTGACTAAAGGAATAAATTCTCCTTTCTGAACCAGTGTTGGGTCCTGGTGAGCACCAAAGGGGAGCCCCTGCACCCTAAAATCTGTCACCAGAGACAGGGAGGGTTCTTAAAGCATTCCCTGCATTAGTTCCAGCAAATAACTTTGGGGTTCTGACAGATGAAGCAACAGAGAGAAACATCCTTTGGTTCAGGGGAGGTCAGTGAATGTGGTGTTCAGGGATTCCCAGGTTTAGGGAATTCAGCTGGAAGCAGTGCTGGCTGAGCTTGTTCTGGAGCAGGGATGGAAAAGGGATCCCAGGGTTCTCTTGGAGAAGCCTTTGTCCCACGAGGGAAATTTACCCCAGCTCCCAAGGCACAATGATTGATGCCAGTGTGACTTTGCTGCAGACTTCATTTACTGAATGTTTTAGAGAAATACACATTTATTTCAGCTAACCCCTGTTAGGCCTGATTGGTTCTATTAATCCTGACCAAACTTTCCTTTTTTCCTCCTAAAAGATGTGTTTGAGACATGATTAACCAGGAGACACCTAACAAAGGTATCCAACCTGTTCCCTTTTTTTGTTGTAGGGCTGAGGAAATTTGCAGCTGGGACTAAGATGTGTTGTCAGGGTTTGATTTTCTACTCATAACTCCATTATTTCAAATTAGTTGTTCATTTCTCCCTTTTCAATAGTGAAAGGTAATGAATAATTTCAAGCCTGTTTATTTATGACATTACTGTGATTTTTTTTATTGCAGTACTAAAGACTAATGAAAAAGGATCTTATTAGGTGGAATAGGCCTTGCATTTATTTTTTTTTCCTGCAATGTATGAAGTATTGTACCAGAGTATTAAATGAAATGTAATATTTTATTGCAAAATTTCTATCCTTTAAAAGGAATACATTTAGGATGTCATCAATTTGATGTGAATCATGTAAATGTTGAGAAATGAGCTGTTTATTCTACATCTGGTGTTTCAAAAAGATTTCACCTCTTGCCTTTTGCCCACAGTCTGTAGCCCATTTACAGTTGTCAAAATGTGACATTAAATAATAGTTCCTGTATAGAAATAGTGGTGGTTGTCCATTGTTTTCTGGGCTGGTATTTATGGGGTTTAATTCAGTTGCAGTGGGTTTGTTTTTTTTTTTTTATTGCTGGCAAGCTGTGTTATCAGGAATAAACCATATCTGTAAACAGCAGAAATTGCATTTTAAAAAAAGGGAAAAAAAAAAAAAATTCAAAATAGAAAAAAAAAAAAAAAGAAAGAAATAAAAATCATTTTCTTACCATGATTTGTCAGTCCCTGTGTTCTCCAGCTTCAGGCACCAAGGATGGGATATTGGGAAGAAATTCTTCCCTGGGAGGGTGNGGTGGTTGTCCATTGTTTTCTGGGCTGGTATTTATGGGGTTTAATTCAGTTGCAGTGGGTTTGTTTTTTTTTTTTTATTGCTGGCAAGCTGTGTTATCAGGAATAAACCATATCTGTAAACAGCAGAAATTGCATTTTAAAAAAAGGGAAAAAAAAAAAAAATTCAAAATAGAAAAAAAAAAAAAAAGAAAGAAATAAAAATCATTTTCTTACCATGATTTGTCAGTCCCTGTGTTCTCCAGCTTCAGGCACCAAGGATGGGATATTGGGAAGAAATTCTTCCCTGGGAGGGTGNGAAAGGAAAGGAAAGGAAAGGAAAGGAAAGGAAAGGAAAGGAAAGGAAAGGAAAGGAAAGGAAAGGAAAGGAAAGGAAAGGAAAGGAAAGGAAAGGAAAGGAAAGGAAAGGAAAGGAAAGGAAAGGAAAGGAAAGGAAAGGAAAGGAAAGGAAAGGAAAGGAAAGGAAAGGAAAGGAAAGGAAAGGAAAGGAAAGGAAAGGAAAGGAAAGGAAAGGAAAGGAAAGGAAAGGAAAGGAAAGGAAAGGAAAGGAAAGGAAAGGAAAGGAAAGGAAAGGAAAGGAAAGGAAAGGAAAGGAAAGGAAAGGAAAGGAAAGGAAAGGAAAGGAAAGGAAAGGAAAGGAAAGGAAAGGAAAGGAAAGGAAAGGAAAGGAAAGGAAAGGGAAGGGAAGGAAAGGAAAGGAAAGGAAAGGAAAGGAAAGGAAAGGAAAGGAAAGGAAAGGAAAGGAAAGGAAAGGAAAGGAAAGGAAAGGAAAGGAAAGGAAAGTCCTGTTCTTTCTCTCTCTCTGTCCCGCTCAGGCACAGCCAGTTTTCCTGGGATGAGGGAGAGGAGCTGTTGTTGCTCCCCCTCCTGCTGCTCCTCCCTCCCATCATCACCTCTTCCTTTGTTTTTGGGGCTCTGCTGTTTCCAAGGGCTTTTCATGCCAGCCCCGTGCAGGGACTCCAAGGAGGGGTCAGTGCTTGGAGCAGGAGCTGGATTCTGTCCCAGGCTCCTCCTGCCACACTTCCAAAGCTCTCAGCATTCCTGACTCACTCACACTTGGAGCCAGACACTTCCCAAAATGTCACTTCCCCAGGCCAGAGCAGAGGAGTGAACACCTGCCCTGAGGTTTTCCGTACCTTAGCTCCATCAATACTGTTTTTTCTGGTTTTTACTTCTCAAATCCATTGGGAATGTTCCCATTAGGGATGTCCTTGGTGTTGTTGATCCCAGAAATCAGCCTGCATGACGGGGTTTGAATTCCAGGGAGATCCCACCAGTGTTGCCTCTCCCTTGATCCCGCTTCTGGGGCCGAGTGTTGAAAACGGAACTGAAACTTTCCAGGGAATAAATCAGCTCAGCCTGAGCAGTGTGCAGGTTGAACAGCAGCAGAATCTGGAGTAAAACAAGCTTTAATCTCTTGGCAAAGGCACATCCCAGGGATAATCCAGTGAAATGGCAGGAAGGAGGCAGAGCCCCGGGGTCGGCAGCGGGATCCAAACCAGGCCGGGAGCCCTGTGGAGCAGCAGCTTGGCTCTAAGGAGATTATCCCACAGGGGAAGATTGATTGATTTGTTTTTATGAACACATCCAACAGTTTGCATCCATCTCTGGGAGTTTTTACAATTCCTGCCAGGGCTGGGAAGGGAGGGGAAAAGGGAAGGAGAGGAGGGAGGGACTGTTCCAATCTGAGAACTGTGACGAAGACTGAAAGTGATGGTGCTGGGGTGACACTTGGTGTCTCCTGGCTTTGACTCCTGCTTTGTGGTGACACTTCCAGCCCCTCCTGCTTTGTGGTGACACTTCCAGCCCCTCCTGCTGCTCCCAGCTCTCTGTGTCTCCCACGTAGGTGAGTATAAATCTATTTATTCTCCCGGCGTTCTCGGCGTTTGTACAAACTGAGGTGATCAGATATTGCTCAAGGACAAGTTTCTTATCTCCCTAAACCCTTGAAACTTTGGCTGACTTTTCTCCAGGATGAATTCCTGCTCACTTTGGGTTGGGGGAATTCTGAGTCATGAGGCAGGAAAAGGGAAGGTGTCCTTCAATCCACATCTTTGCTGTGGCCTAAGGAATTACTTTTCCAGCCCAGCTCTCTTGGCAGAGCTGGTGCAAACCAGGTTCTGTTTGCAGGGTGGCAATTCCTGTTTCATGTCCCTGGTGGTGCCTTTGGAGCCTTCCCATGCTCACTTTTTCTCAGGATCACCCTGGAGCTCAGCACGTGGCTCTTGTGCCTCAACTCCCAGAAATCTTCCTTTGCCTTGAACAGGGGCCTGAGGCTCGACCGTGTCTCTATTTCTTCTCTTTGGTAAATCTTGGGAAGGATACCTTCAAAGGATCCTTAATATGCTGCTGTCTTCCCGTTTTCCCCACGGAGCCAGGCAGCAGAACAATT
>VXAX01007279.1:523831-546562 GCA_013399835.1 Leptocoma aspasia
ATCCCTGGAAGAGTCCAAGGCCAGGTTGGACAGGGCTTGGAGCAACCTGGGATGGTGGCAAGGGATGATCCTTAAGATCCCTTCCAACCCTAACCATTCCAGCATTGTGATTCTGTGCTCAAAGCCTGGATGGGGCTTGGCCCCTCCTCTTGCTCTTCGTGTGTGGTGAGTGGGAAGGGAAGGGAAGGGAAGGAAAGGAAAGGAAAGGAAAGGAAAGGAAAGGAAAGGAAAGGAAAGGAAAGGAAAGGAAAGGAAAGGAAAGGAAAGGAAAGGAAAGGAAAGGAAAGNAGGAGTGAACACCTGCCCTGAGGTTTTCCGTACCTTAGCTCCATCAATACTGTTTTTTCTGGTTTTTACTTCTCAAATCCATTGGGAATGTTCCCATTAGGGATGTCCTTGGTGTTGTTGATCCCAGAAATCAGCCTGCATGACGGGGTTTGAATTCCAGGGAGATCCCACCAGTGTTGCCTCTCCCTTGATCCCGCTTCTGGGGCCGAGTGTTGAAAACGGAACTGAAACTTTCCAGGGAATAAATCAGCTCAGCCTGAGCAGTGTGCAGGTTGAACAGCAGCAGAATCTGGAGTAAAACAAGCTTTAATCTCTTGGCAAAGGCACATCCCAGGGATAATCCAGTGAAATGGCAGGAAGGAGGCAGAGCCCCGGGGTCGGCAGCGGGATCCAAACCAGGCCGGGAGCCCTGTGGAGCAGCAGCTTGGCTCTAAGGAGATTATCCCACAGGGGAAGATTGATTGATTTGTTTTTATGAACACATCCAACAGTTTGCATCCATCTCTGGGAGTTTTTACAATTCCTGCCAGGGCTGGGAAGGGAGGGGAAAAGGGAAGGAGAGGAGGGAGGGACTGTTCCAATCTGAGAACTGTGACGAAGACTGAAAGTGATGGTGCTGGGGTGACACTTGGTGTCTCCTGGCTTTGACTCCTGCTTTGTGGTGACACTTCCAGCCCCTCCTGCTTTGTGGTGACACTTCCAGCCCCTCCTGCTGCTCCCAGCTCTCTGTGTCTCCCACGTAGGTGAGTATAAATCTATTTATTCTCCCGGCGTTCTCGGCGTTTGTACAAACTGAGGTGATCAGATATTGCTCAAGGACAAGTTTCTTATCTCCCTAAACCCTTGAAACTTTGGCTGACTTTTCTCCAGGATGAATTCCTGCTCACTTTGGGTTGGGGGAATTCTGAGTCATGAGGCAGGAAAAGGGAAGGTGTCCTTCAATCCACATCTTTGCTGTGGCCTAAGGAATTACTTTTCCAGCCCAGCTCTCTTGGCAGAGCTGGTGCAAACCAGGTTCTGTTTGCAGGGTGGCAATTCCTGTTTCATGTCCCTGGTGGTGCCTTTGGAGCCTTCCCATGCTCACTTTTTCTCAGGATCACCCTGGAGCTCAGCACGTGGCTCTTGTGCCTCAACTCCCAGAAATCTTCCTTTGCCTTGAACAGGGGCCTGAGGCTCGACCGTGTCTCTATTTCTTCTCTTTGGTAAATCTTGGGAAGGATACCTTCAAAGGATCCTTAATATGCTGCTGTCTTCCCGTTTTCCCCACGGAGCCAGGCAGCAGAACAATTCCAAGATCAAAACGTTTGGTTTGAAAAATCCCAGCTCTCCCAAGGAATACCTCAAGTGTTGGGAGGGCTGTGACATTTTTAGCACATCTCATCTTGACAACTCCCTGCTTTTCCTGACTCTGTGCAGGTTTGCTCCTGATGGAGAAAAAATCTTTGGATTTTTGTTGCTTTTCTCAATCTCCTTATCTGTGTCATTGGGAATGGGAGGGGGAGGAACTCCCTTGTCTCTCTTTTGCTGGAAATTAGGCTGGGAAGTGCTGTGATTCCTTCTGCTCTTTTTATTTAACAGTGTTATGTCTGAGCTGGAGTTCAGGATTGTTTTCCTGGCTGGAATTTTTAATTTGATGGCAGTCCCATGGATATTTCCTGCTGTGGATGACAGCTGAGGGATACAAAGTGCTGTAGAAAAACCAGGAGAGAGAAATACAGATGAGTGGTGCCTTCTCCAAACTCCTTGATTCCACTGATTTTTGTGCATTTGGCATTTTGTGTTTGTGGAGTGGCTGGTGGGGGGTGGGTGTGGGATGTACTCCTGTTCCTCAGGCCCATCAGAAATTTGGGATATTGCACCTCGATTCCCATCCCTCAAGGCTGCTGAGCTGAGGGAAGGCAGCACTCGGAGCTTCCCTGCTGGATCTCTGCCATTCCCAGTCCTGCCCTCACCTCAGCCTTCCCAGCTCTGTGCTCTGCTGCTGTCCCTGGGACTAAACACTGCCTGGAATCAATCCCTAAGGATTCTCCCATGAGGATCTGCTGGAAGTTAACATTATTGATCCATAGCAGCTCCAGCAGTGGCTACAGGAATTCCTGTTCTCTTTGGTCCATTTCCCAGGCTGAGATCCACCCAGGAATGTCAGTCTGGGAAATGCTCCTGGAATTCAGCTGAGTTGATCAAAGGGCTTTGAGTGGTGACTTCCATGGCAGGGATGATACTTCAGAGAGAATTCCAGGCTGGTTTGGCTCGGAAGGGAGCTTACAGCTCATCCTGTTCCAACACCTGCTACTTCCACCATCCCAGGCTGCTCCAAGCCCCATCCAGCCTGGCCTTGGACACTTCCCGGGATCCAGGGGCAGCCACAGCTTCTCTGGGCACCTTGAGCCCAGGGGCTCACAGGGTGGGATATTCCCAACATCCCATCTAAATTCTCTCTCTTTACCCCAGTGGACACCATAAGAACCTGCGTGAGACATCCAGGTGCTGGATTGACAAATCCACTCCCCTGGAAGCTCCAGCTTTGGAACAAAGGAACTTATTTTGGGCTCTGGTGTTATCAGCCCCAAGCATCACCCACAGACTCCAGGAGAGCTTCCAGCAGCATTTCCCAAACCATCCCAACGCCAGGATCTCGTTCCTTTGCAACCCAGCCTCGCTCTTACAGGCATTGCTGTTAATTAGTTGTGCTTTAAATGTGCAAAAATTGCTGTGAGCTCCCGTTCCCTGTCTCTGTGTGCCCCTGCCCGCCTTTCCCGTGGCTGCAGGTTGTGTTCTCCCGGCGTTTTCCTGGGATTTAGCAGCTCTGCCCAGGCACAGAGCTTTTCAGGCTGGGGCTGATCCGTGCTGGAGCTGTTTTATCTCTATTAATAGTGATTTCCTCACGGAGGATTTTTCTGCTTCCGTGCACTTAGGGAAGGTTGCTCTCAGATTCTCTCCCTATCACTCCCGATAAATGGTGTGTCAGTTCCAGGATAAACAGGCAGGATGGGGGGGGGAAAGGCGTTGCCATGGCAACGCGGGGATTTCGGTGATTGGTATCCATGGCGATTGGTGCTAAATTCTGAGAGGTTTTAAAACCGTCTTTTTTTTTTTCTTTTTTTGTTTTTTTGCCGTGGGGGGGGGACATGAGGGGTGCGTTGCTGCCGGGAGCACACGCGGGGGTGTGGCCGCACACGTGCCGGCGCCTGCTTCCCGCAGGGAATTCAGCAGGCGTGAGCAGGGAGGGGGAGTTTATTTTAAGGCCCTTTGGATGCTGTGTCATGTGGCATCACCAGCCCCGCGCAGGGCATCCTTCCCCGCTGAGGATCTGACCCCTTGGAAGGGGTGGGAGAGTGTTTGGGAGGCTGGGAGGGACACCCAGAGCTGCCTCTGTGGGGCTGTGGTGTTGGGACCGCCTCTGGATGGCCAAAAGTTTGGGGAATGGGGGCAAAAGCCGCCGAGGGAGCTGCCATGGGATGCCTGTCCTGTGTAGAATGGGGCTTTCCCAGCTCAGCGTTTATCCCTGTGCTCTCAGAGCTTCGGGCTTCTCGTCAAGGAATGGCCCTGCTGGGAGCTGCCCTGTGGGGCAGGAGGATGCTCCTGACCCTGTGGGATGGAGCAGGGCTGGGAATGGCAGCATGATCCTCCACAGGCTCGGTTTGGCACGGGGAACAAATGGGAAAAAATCCCTTTGCCTGTGGGAGAGGTGGGAGGTGTGTCCAGGAGGAGCTGGAGCTGCTCCTGGCACTCCACTGATGTTGGTGTTGCCTTGGGAAGGCTGCCCTAGAGCAGAGACTAGATGGAGTTAAAGAATAAAGCAGGGATTTATTAAAAGGCCTCGATGGATCCACCTTGGGCAGCACAAGAGCCCAGCCAGATGAGCCCAAGATGAACCAAAATGGTCACAAAATGGACACCAGGCATGGGCTCTGTCACTTTTATAAGTTCTGCTCTATTTGCATATTGGAGTTAATTGTCCAATTACAGCTTTAGCTTATGAACCCATCCTCCTTGTTTTTCTCTCTTCAGCCCACGTTGTTTGTGCTCTTGAGCCTGAGGTTTGGATCATTTGTCCTTGGTCCCCAGCTAGAGAAGGAATTGTTTTGTCTCCCTACTCTGTGAAGAGAGCTCACCATCCCATAATATGAAGCTCAGACCCACACACTAAAGCAGCACAGATTGTGAAAAACATAAAAGCTAAAGCCTGAGGTGTCATTGGAAGCAGAGCAGGAGCAGCTGCTGCTCCCCTCGTTGTCCATCCCAGCTTGGCAGGGGGCTGGACAGCTCCTGCAGGGAGCGCCAATGAAACACCTCTCCCAGATGATCCCGGCTCAGCCAGGAATTGGGATGAGCAGGGATGGGCAGAGTCAGAAACTCTTCCTCAGGGCCCCAGCTGGTGCTGGCTTCGTTTTCCTTTTGGTTCTCCAGGATGCAAATATTTAGCTGGCTTGCTTGGAAAAGTTCCATGTGACCGGAGCAAGGGCCAGGGGAGGGAAGGTGCCCCTGGCTCCATCTGCCAGCCCAGATTCCCAGGCAGAGCCCCAAACCTCCCTGTCCCAGCTCAGAGCAGTGTCCTGAGCACTTGGGAACAAAACCACCCTATTTTGGGAAGAGCTCCTGATGAGAGTGTCCAAGTTCCAGGGATGAGTTTGGTTTAGTGAGTGGGAGAATCTTAAATCTCATCCCATTCCAGCCCCTGCAGGGACACCTTCCACCATCCCAGGCTGCTCCAAGCCCTATCCAACCTGGCCTTGGACATTTCCGGGGATTCAGGGGCAACCACAGCTTCTCTGGGCACCACTGTCCAGGGCCTTGCCACTCTCCCAGGGAACAATTCCTTCCCAATATCCCATCTAAATCCCCTCTCTTTTGGTTTGAAGCCCTTCCAGTTCCTGATGAAATTCCCTCTCCAGCTCCCTTGTACCCCCTTCAGATATCTGGAAGTGCTGTGAGACCTCTCCACAACCTTCCCTTCTCCAGAAGCTTTTTACCCCTGGAGAATTCCCTTTGCTTTTCAGCGTGGTTGTGCCAGGGGTGAAAAATCCTGCTGATGCTTGGGTTGGGGTTTGATGGCCTGACTCCCTCCTTGCTCCTTTGCTGCATTTTCCACCCCAAATCTCTGTCTGGGGATATTTTGAGGGCGTCCTGTGCTGACCCCACCCCAGAGGCTTCGTGGGCTCCCGGGATCGCTCCCGGCTCTGCGGCTTCCCATGGAGCTGGGATGAATTCTGTGCCACTGAGCCTCGCTGCACCCCGTTAGTGCTGCCTCGGTGACACCGCTGGTGTCACTCCAGGGGCAGCTGTCACCTGGGGCCATGTCCCCCACCTTGTGGAGACATCGAATCCCTTTGTGTTCCTGATGGAATCGTGACCTTGGCTTTTCTGCCTCAGCTGTTCCCAGTGAAAGGATCCGTCGTGTTCCCAGGATGGGTGGCTGAGCCCGTGGTGGGAGAACGCAGAAATCTCCAGCCTTTCCTGGCAGAGCTGCTTTTCCTTGGGAATCTTTCAGCTCTAGCACACATCAGGTGTCACTGGGGGCTGACAAATGCAGCTGATCATCGCAGTGGGCTTGGGAAAGGAGCTCTGGATGGGCACAATTCCCTCTCCAAGCTCCCAGCCGTGATGAAACGCTGCCATCCGGGCTGTCACGGGGATGATTGGTTGGCAATATGAATCAGGAAAGTGGCTTCCCCCCTGGAATTTTCTCCTGACACGTGATTTAATTCCTCCTGACATCCTCGCCCTCTGCAGCCCGAGCTGCGTGCTGGGAGTAGGGACCAACAGGTTACTCAAGGAGTAAAGTGGTTGTCAGAGGGAGCCTTTGCTCTCTGCAAAGGGAAAAATCCCTCTTGGAGGAGCTAAAAGTTGGGAGGAAGCAGCTCAGACCTGTTGGCATGAGGGGAGGTGGCTCTGGTATCCACAGGATGGGATGGATGGGGATGGGGCAGGAAGGAAAAGGGGTTGGGTGGTGGTTTAATCCAGCTGTGCTCAGGATAAAGCACAACCTTGTGCTTTCGCATTCCCAAAACAAGGCTTGGAGCAGGCACGGTGCTCTCTGCATGCCACACATTCCCTGGGATCCTCCTGGCACCCCTGGAATGGTCCTGGGGGGATGTGCAGCCCTGAGGCAGGGAGGGCGAGGATGGGGATGGGATCAGCTCCTCTCCTGGATTAAATCCTGGGTGGCAGCAGTGCCATGGACCTGCACATCCAAGGGCTGGGAATGTGCCACAGTGCTGCCAGGAGAGGTTTGGATTCCTGGAGTTTTTATGAGCTTTGTGGAAGGCCCTGAACACACTGGGGGCTCTGGGAGGCAGGAGAACCCCTGGAGCCCCCCAGTCACTCCTGATGCTTCTATTTTAGCATGTTGGGATTTCCAGTAATATTCCCAGCTGGTGCTGGGATCTGCTGCTCCACTGGGTCCCAGGCTCCCTCCTCCCCTCCCATAGATGGGTAATTAGAGCCAGTGTGGGATCCTATTAATTGCAGCCATTCTCACGTTTGGATTTATGGGATAATTGCTGATATCTGACGTAATGTTCTCCCCCCTGGACAGCTCTGATCACAGGAATTAACCTCCTCCGAGGGGATCAGAGCTCATCCCTGCATTCTCCAGGAGACATCCTGCTGGGATCCCTCTCCGTGGGTGCTGCTGGGTGGGAATTCCCTGCAGTGTGTCCCCTTTATCCAGCAAAGCCTCGGGAAGCTCAGCAGAGCTCAGGCTGTGCTGCTTTGCCTTGGAACCAGCAAAGCTGCTGCCAGCGATCCGTGCCTTTGGGAAGAGTTTGGATGCACGGGCCACTGCAGCTGGATGTGCATCCTCGGGTGTCCTCCCGAGGGCTGAGTCACCTCTGGAGGCTTCATCCAACCTTGTCACACCCTGGCTCCGGAGCCTTCATGTCCCTGAGCACCAGACCTGCTGTGATCCATCCTTCGTGCTCCTCTCTCCTGCTTTTTCCTGGAGGAGGGGCAGCGGGGGAGGACACGGCTGGCCCCAGCCTGGAGATGAACCAGAAGATCCTGTCTGAGTGTGGAACTCTCCAGGGAGGTGTGATGGGAGCGTTTGGGCTCTGCCAGGGGCTGGCTGTGGTTTGGGAATGCGCTGGGAAGGAGATGTGTCCCTGAGCCGGCACTGATGGAATTATTGATGGGCGGAAACCAACCCCGGCTTGGGAGAGGTCTCTGGAGCAGGAATGGGTGTCTGGGCAGACCCCGGGGGGGAGGAGAGGACAGGGATGCATCGCCACGGGAATGCTGGAGCGTCCCTGAGCTCCCAGGCCTCCCAAAGCCGAGGTGCCCGCTGAGCTCCCAGCATGAATTCCGTGTCCTGCCCTGCCCGGGGGTGACACTGCTCCCCTCCTGTCCCCTCATCCCTCCCGGGCGCTCCGGGCTGCCTGCCCTGCTCGCAGCCCTGCGAAGGAGGGATTTTTCCGCTCGCCCTGCGGAGACGTGAGGAGTTTGCAGAGCAGGAAGGAGCAGCTGCCTTTCCTCCCTGTGCTGCTCTTCCCATTCCCCCGTAGGGAATCCTGGCTCTGGGATCCTCCTTGCACTTGATCCCTGTTCCCCAGGGAGCGGCACTGGCAGCATCTCTGCCCCTGTGGCGATGCCGCCCTCACTCCTGATTTGTGGAAAAAAAACCTCTTTTCACTCCCAGCCGGGATCCATCCCAATTCCCAGCTCTTCCCTTCTCCCATTGTCCTAATAAGTGATTTTTGTTTTTTTCATTTTTCTTTTTTGGCTGCCTGTTGCAGAGCTCGCTGCTGATTTCCCAGGAGAGGAATAAAAGCCAGAGCACAAACCCAGCCTGGAAAATCACCTCCAGTGGGCAGATCCAGGGATGGAGCCCGGATTGGAGCCGCAGGGATCATCAGTATCCCAAAGTGGATGCGTGTGTCCATCCAGACAGGGGGCAAGGAGAAGGAACCTCCAGCTCTGATTCTCCAGATGTTTCCCCATTCCCTCTGTGATAAGGAATTTTTCACCCTGAGCTTTGGTGCTACCCAAAATCTGCTTTCATTGTCAGCTCTCGTTATTCCAGGAGCTGTAATTCCAGGATGCTCTTCCCATCAGCAGCTGCTTGGAGCTTTCACAGCTTTTGCTGATGGCTTTTAGGCTGTTCCAACTTCTCCACCCAAATATCACCCACGGTCAAACCAGACTCGTTTGGGAATCTTAGGGAAGGCTGGGATAATAAAATCTGCTTTTCCAAAATGTGTCCTGATTGGCACTAATTAAATCCCACTTCTTCATTAAGCGAGTCCTGTTCCAGATCTTGCCTTGGTTTTGCCTGCTCAACAGCTTGGATTGTTTGAGTCCACAAGGAAATAAATAACCCCACTGGAATTCAAAATGGGCTTTTAAAAAGACCTTAAAAAGCAGGAAAAAAATTAAAATAATATCTAGAAATAACTCCTTGGCCAGTGCTTTCAAACCTCTTCAATTCAATTGCTCCAGATCTTGCTGAGTTTTGAGAAGTTTGGCATTAGTAATATCCATTTATTGGTTTATTTTGGTTTGTTTTGCAATACAAAATATCTCATCAGGCTTTGCCACAAAGCCATCATCTCAGTCTTTATCTCCTGTATTAAATAACCCAAATTTCTCTGCATTATCAGTAGCATTCCCAGCACCTGTTGGTTCCAGAGCAGGACAGGAACCACGGATTTCTTCCAAGCACCTCTTGCTTTCATTCCTTTTACTCCCTTTTGAATTAGCAACTCTTGTTCCGTAATTTCTATTTTTTAAAATCAATCTTTTTAAGCCTGATTACAGCTGCCTCCTCAGCGTGGCTTTTATGAATTTGTCTCTGCAGCTTTTACAATAATTAATTGTCCCTGAGCAGTGCCCAGCTCTCCCTGAATGTTTTCCATTCAATCCTCTCTCCAAGCTGGCACCTCCCGTTTTTGTGCCTCGGCTCTTTCACAGCAGAGAGAGGAGAGGCTTTGGCAGCTCTGCCTTTGTTGTGTCCAACAATCAACAAAGCAATTCCAAAGGCAGAATCCTTTGGGGTCCCTTTGGGTGCCTCTCTGCTTCTCTCTTGGCCTTGGAGAGAGGAGGGAGCTGAGGGATCCCGAGCTGAGCTTGAAATAAAACTCAGGGCTTGGAGCACCCTGGGACAGTGGGAGCTGTTCCTGCCCATGGAATGGGGTCAGCTTTAAGGTCCTTTCCAACCCAAATCATTCTGGGGTTCTTGGATTTCTTATTTCCCTCTTGGTTTCCTCAGATTAAATCTGCTTTTTGGAGCTGTTTTGGTTCCCAGGGGCCGCCTTTGTGGGGAGCAGCCCTGGGAAAGGCTGGACCAGGGGCTGGACCTTGACATCCTTTTGGGCTTTCTGTGTGGATTTTGGGATGGGGAACAGCACAGGAATCCAACCTCGTTTCCAGAGGATTTTGCGGGGAGCAGCTGCATCCCTATCCCTGATTCCCTGAGCAATTCCAGCGCAGGGTGGGCTGTGGGCACAGCGGGGGAGCTGCTGGCAAACGCATCCCCTTAAATCTGCCTCTGGCAAGAGTTTTTATGCCTTTAGATTCTCCTGGTGCCTCTGGAATGCCATTAGCCGATCATTTTCGGGAGTAAAAGAACCCATCTCCTTTGAGAGGCCGCGCTCCATTCCCGGAGCGGCGCCGGGAAAGCTCCGGGGGAAGGGATTTGCTCTCAAATATTCACTCGGTTTGTTCCCTGCTTATTTTTCTTTTCTTTTGGAGTGGAAAAAAGCAGGAAGAGGAGGAAGAAATGCCTCAGCCTTGAGGGCGGAGATGCACAATCCGTGATTGTCCTTGAGGATTTCAACATCCTTTAAATTTCCCTTTCCATCCTCTCTCTTGAAGCCTCCAGTTCTTGGCTCTGAGGGGTGAGAGGCTCCTGGATTGTTGGGAGGCAACTGGAGTAAAAAAGGGAAAAACAGGCTGGAAAAGAGAAAGGGAAGAAGAAAGAAGAAATGGGGGAAAAAAGAAGATGGCGAAGAAAAAAGAAGAAAGGGGGAAAAGAGAGAAGAGAAAAAAAGAAGAAAAAGAAAGGGAATAATAATAAGAAGGGGAAGCAAATTTGAATCCTATGATCTTAGACAGGCCTTTTCCAACCTTAATGATTCTAGGGAAAAGAAGAAAGGGAAGAAAAAGGAGAAGGTGTAAAGGGAAAGAGAAGGGAAAATAGAAGAAGGAAGGGAAGATAAAAGAAAAAAGTGAAGGAAAAAAGAAGAAAGGAAGTAAAAGAAGTATCAGGCAGCAGAAGAACTCAGTTTGTTTTCCTCTCTTGCTCCTTGTCTCGCCTTTCTTGATCCTGGAGTATTTCAGAGCTTGTCCTGGAACGTGGTTTTGGGCTCAGTGGGAATTAGGGAAAAAAGAGGAAAATCCACAGGATCTCTCCTTCCTCCAGGGATGCTGTGCAGCTCAGGGGATGCCCACTCCCTATTGATCAGCGAGCCAGGGACAAACCCTGCTAATCCCAAATCCCTGCCCCAAATCCCGGGCGAGAATCCCCTGGGAAGGGATTTATTTCCTTGATGAAAGGAAAGGAAAGGAAAGGAAAGGAAAGGAAAGGAAAGGAAAGGAAAGGAAAGGAAAGGAAAGGAAAGGAAAGGAAAGGAAAGGAAAGGAAAGGAAAGGAAAGGAAAGGAAAGGACACACAGCCAGGCACTGGGATTTATTTCCCTCCTCCAGGCAGCCCTGGTTCCCATGGTGGCACAGGAAGCGTGTCCCCGTGGCCATGCCCCCATCCCTGTCCCCATCCCTAGTGGAATCTGTCCCTGCCCATGGCAGGGTGGAAACCTGGTGATCTCTGAGGCCCCCTCTGACCCAAACCATGCTGGGATTCCATGGTTCAGTGATCCTGGCCGGGGGTTCCTGGGATCAGCCTTTGAGCTCAGCTCCATGCACAGCTCCTTCCCAGCTGCCACCATCACCTGGGTGATGGGGAATGCCCGTCCCAATGCCCATCCCAGTGCCCATCCCATCCCCATCCCATCCCCATCCCTGTGCCCATCCCTATGCCCATCCCATCCCCATCCCAATGCCCATCCCATCCCCATCCCATCCCCATCCCATCCCCATCNCCCACTGGAGCCATCCCAGCTCCCACAGCTCCACACCAAGCTCAGCCCTGCCCTTGTCCCCTCAACGTCCCAGCCTGTCACCAGGACAGTGCCCTGCAGCTCTCCCTCTTTCGGGACGCGGGAAGCGAGGCAGGAATTTTTCCCGCTGCTGGAGGGGATTTCTCCGTGTGCCCGGCAGGAGAGGAGCAGCGGTGCTGCCGGGGGAAGGGAGGGATCGCTGCGTCACCCCCTGATTTACTCGCTCCCTGCTCCCGCTGCACTGCGGAGCGGATGGAGCCGCTCCGTCCTTTGCCTCCGGGGCTGTGCAGAATTCCACAAACCCTTCGGCTTTTTTCTCCCCCGGCTCTTAAATCCTTTGGAGCGGGGAAAGCTTCAGTGAATTTTAAACAAGCTCTGGAAGCTGTGCATTAAAACCTAACGAGCCAGAATATCAATTATGCCGAGGGAAATGAGGAGTGGCTCCGGGGGAAGGGAATGGTGGAGTTGGGTTGGGGCTGCTGGTCAGAGATCAGGACCCGCTGAGTGACGGGGGCAGAATTAAATCCAAATCCTTCATTTTCCCACCAGCAGGGTCACGGATGTGCAGGGGGAGCTGGAACAGTTAAACCCTAGAGGGGAGAGGGGCAGCTGGAAGTCCTGAGAGGAGTTAAACACTGGATTAGCTGGAGATGCTGAGGTCTCTGGTCTCAAAGATGTCGCTGAGCATCACCCTGCTCCCAAAATTCTCTCACTGCCTCATTTTCGGCCACCTCAGCCTGTGCCAGTGCCTGTGACTCAGAGAGGATCTGGCTGGGTGTCTGTCCTGCAGGTGAATGCACCAAAATCCTGCTCTGAAGTCCCCATCAGCTCTGATTAGGGAACAAGAGGTGCCAATTTTCCTTGTGAGGCTCCTGCCCGCTGCCAGCTCCTCTGGGATTATTGATGTTCTCTTTGTCCTGGGAGTTTGGGAGCTCAGGAACACTTCACCCCTGAAATTCCAGCTGTACTCTTTGCTCTGAGTGTGATTTTCTGTCTCTTAAGCTTAATTGTGCTGCTAAGTTTCTCTCCTGGAGCAATTAAACCCCAAAATGCCAAAGCAGAGGTTTAATCTGTGTTTAATTAAAATGCCAGTCAGGAGTTGGCCACAAACTCCACATGGCACTGTTGGATCCAGCCCTGGCTCTGGAAAATCCTCTGGTTTGGGGTCACCAGGCACAGTTTCTGGCAGTTCTGGGTAGGAAACCTCTTTCTCAGCCAGTTTTGGTAGCACAGGACTGAGTCACTGGAACAGAGAAACTCTGAGTGACTGAGTTTAATCCCCAGGCTCGGCTCAGCAGGGAGGGATGTGCTCCAGGATCTGGGACAGCCAGGATGGAGCAGGGATACCCCTGGTCCAGCTGTGCTCCTCAGTCCTTCCTGGGTGCTGGGTCCCTCTGGGATCTGTTCCCTGGCTGCAGGAGTAATTTCTGGAGTGGGATGCTCATCCCAGCCCAGGCTGTCTGGGGAAGGTGGGATGTCTCCAAAGCCATCTGGATTCCTGCCACTCTGGGGAGTGGAACAGAGTGTCCCTGTCATGGGAAAACCCCTTGGGAAGAGCTTTGGCACCTCCCAGCAGCACCTGCCCTGGCTGTCATCACACCTTCCTGTTCCACTTGCTGGGAGATGTCACAGAGGGGCCCTGCAGGGAATTCCAGGCGTGGGGACCACCAGGAATGGGGTCACACATGCCAGCACCTTCTAGCCTTTCCCAGCAGGGAGTCTGCCCTGTCACTGGAGGATCCACTCAGCACCCCACAGAAGTGGGAAGGAAAGTCTGTGGGACCACAAGTTCTCCCAGGAAAACCCCAAAATTAGGAGAGGAATGGGGCTGACCCTGTGGCTGGAGATGCCACAGGGGGAAAACTCAGCTGGGAAGAGAAGGAAAATTTGTGTTTAATCCACTCTGGGGAATGAGCTGAGGCAGGAGAAGCACCATGTGGGTGGGAGAGGCCCGGTAGCACATCCTGGCTGTTATAAATTGCATTTTCTGACCCATCCCAAACTTTTGTGTCAGTTAATTCAGTGCCCGACTCTGCAGCGGATAAATCCAGGGCAGGTTTGTAAATGCTGCATTGCTGGCAGCCAAAACACAAATACAACCTGAATGGCTGCCAAATGGGAAAAAGCAGGGGAAAAAAACCCTCTGTGTCAGGATTTACAGCCCTGGAAAAGAACAGGCTCAGCTTGGGTGGCTGGGAAGGGGCTGGCACCACTCCTGACTTCCCTCCTGGGGCAGAGATTTGGGAAAAAGAGGAAGAGAAGCTATTTTCAGGCTGCTTGGAGCTCTGGAGAGGGTCCTGGGAAGGGATTTGGGTGGATTTTGGGTCTCTGGGATGCTGCAGGTTCAGGGAAAGGCACACTTGGGAAAGTGGAGGGGTAAAAACAGTGTAAAATTCCAGCTGTGCTGCAGGATTAGTCCTTCCTTCCTTCCTTCCTTCCTTCCTTCCTTCCTTCCTTCCTTCCTTCCTTCCTTCCTTCCTTCCTTCCTTCCTTCCTTCCTTCCTCCCTTCCTCCCTTCCTCCCTTCCTTCCTTCCTCCCTTCCTCCCTTCCTCCCTCCATCCCTCCCTCCCTGATGATCCCAGAGATTTCTCTTGTTTGAGGATGGGCTGGGAGGGACCTTCCCCACCCACCAGGGCAGGATTTCCCCAAGACGAGGAAAGCTCCCCTGGTGTGGTATCCAGAAGTCAAAGGAACCAAAGGAAATGAAGAAATCCAGGGTGGAAAAAAGCACAGAGCAGGATTGGGATGACTTCCTGTTCTGGCTGTGCCTTGTCTTGGATTCCACTTGGATTTGCAGCTTGTCCTGTTGGGATGGACCGGGGGGGGAGGGGGTTGTCCCTCAGCAGATGGATCAGGATGTGCTTTGTCCCACTGGGTCTGGCTGCTTTGTGTCCTACAAGTTGAATTTATTTCCCTGCAAAGGCACAGAACGATGCAGATGAGAGTTATTGATCCATCAGTGCTGGGAGCAGCCGTGTGTTCCATCCTGCTCTCCCCAGTGCCACCCTGGGGGCTGGGACATGGTGACAGAGGGTGACAGGGGGTGACAGGGAGCCACCCACAGTGTGAGGACTGTGGGAGAGGATGAGGAAGAGCAGCAGTGCCTAAGAAAGTGTTGGATTTCTTTCCTCTGAGCCGCTGAATTCCAAATCCCACTCAGGTTTCCGATGGAAATTCGGACTTGGGCTGTCATGGGGGGTGTCCAGGGAGAGAAGCTCA
The DNA here is from genome assembly GCA_013399835.1 of Leptocoma aspasia. Taxonomy (NCBI): domain Eukaryota; kingdom Metazoa; phylum Chordata; class Aves; order Passeriformes; family Nectariniidae; genus Leptocoma; species Leptocoma aspasia. Next base: position 538,391 of record VXAX01007279.1, read on the forward strand.
TCCTGGGTTATTTTAAGATCTTTTTTCCTTCTGTTTTAAGAGGAGGAGCTCTGGGACAGGCTGGTTCTGTTGGTGCACGGCCTCTCCCGAGGGATCCTGGCTGGATGTGCTCACGGTGCTTCCACGATGTTCTGGTCACCTTTCCTACCCTTCCCACCAGGGTTAGAGCCTGGGCTCCTTCCTGCTGGATCTCCCTGCCTGATCAGGGGTGCAGGAAGGGCTCAGATTCCCACCTGGAATGGCTGGCTCTGTGGATGTGCAGAGTTACAGCCACAGGATTCTCAGGGCTGGCACTGACCAGGGGCCTTCTCCTGGCTCTGCTGGCTGCTCCAGGGATCTTGTGCTGCCTCTGGCCAAATCCCTGTGGTTGGATGCATGCTCCAGCTATTGCCAAGTCATTTTCTTCCCTCAGCTATCAATAGAAGATGTTTATTATCTCCTATCATATCCCAGAGCAGGACTTGGAGCAGAGCATCCACCTCTGGTTTTGGCTGCTGGAGAAAAGATGGAATTTGCCAAACCCCTGGAGCTGGTCCTGTGGGAAAGAGCAGCCAGTTGTGGTCAGGTTTCACATGGAAGTTCAGGTCAGGGTTTCCAGGTGAATTTGTGGCCCCGTTGGAGCACAGGGTGGGAAGGTGCTGCCCAGGGCTCTGCAGCCAGCCCAGCTCGGTGTCCTCACATCCCTTGGGATCACTGGGATCTGTCAAACCAAGCCTGGGCTGCGTCCTTCCTTTAACCCTTTCCCTACAATCCCCCTTGCTGCCAGGGAGCTGGGAAAAACCTGCCTTTGCAGCAGGAGCTGAGGAGATGGGAAAAGCCTGGAAAACCCCACATGGGAATGCTGGGCAGCCACACAACAATCAATCCCTGGCCCTGTGTCCATGTGTCCATCCAGTGCTGTGCCCCTTTCCTGGGTCACAGCTCCAGGAGCAGCATTTTATCCTCAGGAGGAGCCCTGGGAATGATAAATCCCAACCCTGTGGCTGAAGCTGCCTGGCCATGGGTGACCTGCGTTTCTTGGGCTGATGTGGGTGACTTTCCCTGACCTCCTCCACATTTCTCCTGGAAAAGGGAAGGTACAAACACCCTCCTGGGATGGTGCTCTGGAGGTTTTCCCACAAAAACCTTCTTTATCCACAGAATCCAGCAGGAATACACGTTAACTGCTGTTTTCTCCCTGTGTTTTTTTGCATTCAGGAATATTTTCTCCTGGTGATTGTGTATTCAGGAATATCAAAGCCCAGAGGTTGTATTTCCTTTAAACAGCAGAGAGATGACTCCACTGAAGATCAAAGCCACGGTTCTGGCATCTCTCAAGCCCTCTCCTCTCCCTCCCTTTCGGAGGAGATGCAGGTGTTGGAGAGAATATTCATGGAGACATACTCCAGGATTAACCCTTCTCAGGGGCTGGGGAATTGCAGAGGCTCCAGTTTGCTCTGTGGGGAGCCACTTGTCCTTGCTGGAGCATCCCAGCAGGATGTGTTGTCTGGGATGAGGGATATCTGTTGAGTTTATTCCCAAAACAGGGCACTCTGGCAGCTGCAAGTATCCCAACCAGCCCTTTCCCAGCTCCCAAAAGAAAGCCTTGTGCTGCAGGCCCACCAGCCTTTCTATTCTCCTGTGGGAATTTCAGCTGCTGCTGCTTTAACTCCTCAGAGCAGTGGCCTGAGCAGGGATCGATATCCTGCAGGATTTGCTGGGAAACAAACAAAAAAAAAAAGCCAGAAAACAGCCCTGCTGGTGGCTCCCTGGGATGCTGAGCTGGGGTCCCAAATCCTTTATTCCTGGACTTTATTCCTGCCCTGGGGTTCCCTGGCCAGGCTGGGATTTGCCCCTGGGATCGATCATTCCATGCTGGGAAGACTCAACAGCCAAATCCCTGCCTGGACAGGACTCGGTGACAGCATCGATCCTGGAGCTTGTTAAACACCTCGTGTGCCTGGGAAAGGCTCTCCTTGCTCCTTCCCGTGTGGGAATGCTGTGTGCTGCTGGAAGCTCCTGATCCAACAGGGATTTTTTCCCCCCTCCGTGGGGAAGTGACATTTTCATGGAATCCCAGAACGCTTTGGGTTGGAAGGACCATAAAGCTCATCCCATCCCCATGGGCAGGGACATCTCCCACTATCCCAGACTGCTCCAGCCTGGCCTTGGACACTTCCACGGGTGGAGCAGCCACAGCTTCTCAGGGAAAGCAGGGGCAGAGCAGAATGCCCAGGGTGTGGGAACAGAGACCCTCTAAAAATCAGAGAGAAGAGAAATAACAACGAGCAGACCCCAAATCCCACCGTGTGCTGCCAGGGAGTGCCTGGATGGGATAACAATGGGATGGCCGCTTGGAAAAACCAGGAGATGATGAATTCCATCGATCCAGCTCTGGGCTGGCCCCGGCAGTCCTGGCACTTGGTGAGCAGTGCCATGGTGACCTGGCACTGCCATCCCCACCGCAGGGCAGCCTTTGTGCCTCTCCCTGTGATGCGTGTGCGATGCTCCGGCTGGGAAGGGGCGGGGGAGCCTCCAGCTGAAATCCTTTTCCGTGTGCTGGCAGAGCAGGAGGATATTCCTGGAGCCGGGCTGGGGAGCCAGCAGACACCTGCCGTGCTGGGCTTTTCTTTCCCAGTGTAAAATTTCCATTTGGGAGCGAGATAAGAGCGGGGCGATGCTTCCCTGCTTCTCCACGGGAGAGTGCTCCCAGCTTTCTGCGCCGGCCGGGAATGCAGCCTGGACACGGCTTTAGCTGGGGATTGATGCAGGTGGATCAAAAACCGCTGCTGGAGATGGTTCCTCCCGGGCTGAGCTGGGATCTGGGATCTCTTTAGATCAAGTCTGCCACGGAGGGATTGTCCTCGGCCACCGGCTGGGGCACGGAGGTGCCACCAATGCCACAGGGGGCCGGGCTTGGGGACAGCAGCACCTGCAGGAGCCGGCCCCCCGTGAGCCCTGTGCGGGCACATCCTGCTGTGCCCACCCTGGCGCTGGCAGTTTTGGGGGTGCAGCGCTGCCCCCCGGCATCCCACACACCCAATCCCGGGATCGCAGCCGCCCTGTCCCCATCCCTTCCCTCCGGCTGGCGGCTGCCACAGCCCGGGCACGGCAGCAGCCCCCGGCCGTGGGAATGGGAAGTGGAGAGGCTCTATTTTAAACCACCGCTGTGGGTTGGTGACCTAGAAAAGCAGCTCCGGGAGCAGGAGTGTGAAGTCCAACCTCCCCCGCTGCGAGCGGGGCCGCCGAGCACAGGGTGACCTAAATAAAGCCACGGGAGAGGTGTTGGGGTGCTGCTCCCCCAAATAAAACCATGGAGAGGTGTCGGGGCTGCTGCTCCCCTAAATAAAACCATGCAGAGGTGTTGGGGTGCTGCTCCCCCAAATAAAACCATGGAGAGGTGTCGGGGGTGCTGCTCCCCCAAATAAAACCATGGAGAAGGGTCGGGGGTGCTGCTCCCCCAAATAAAACCATGGAGAGGTGTTGGGGTGCTGCTCCCCCAAATAAAACCATGGAGAGGTGTCGGGGGTGCTGCTCCCCCAAATAAAACCATGGAGAAATGTTGGGGTGCTGCTCCCCCAAATAAAACCATGGAGAAATGTTGAGGTGCTGCTCCCCCAGCCCCAGGTTTGCAGCTCAGGACCCCTCCAGCACCATCCCTGAGGGTTTCAGGGGGATAAGAGGCGTTTAAATTGATAAATCCCTGTGTTTGGCAAGGATGCAGCAGGAGTAGCTCTGGGGGTCCCTCATCCTGGAGGGTTATGGAATATATCTGTGGAATATTTCAGCAATGGTTTGGCAAAGCTGATGCTCCTCATTGAGGGGTGGGAGGGGAGATAAAGCTGGAGAGAAAGCTCCTTCCTCCCCTCATTTTAATGCGCTGTCAGGAGGAATTTCAATTATTTAAAGCTCACAGGTACATGCTCCTTGCAGCCTCCAAAATGAAACAACGCCCAGCCCTCCTCAGCCCCAAACCCAGGAAGGTTCTGGGCCTCTGCCTTCAGCTGAGTGCAAGACAGGCCAATTAATTAAATCAGTAAATAAGTTCTCCTAATCCCATTAACAAAAGAGGAGCTGGAGATTAAATCTTTGATGGCACTTACTGCAAAATTAATGCAGGCAGTCTGTTAGGAAATGTATTCTTCCCCTCACCTCGGCAAGGATAACAGTGCAGTTTTATAGGACGGGGCGTTATCAGGAGTGGGAAATGGATGTAAAACCAGCACAGATCTCATTAAAAGGGTGTAATGAGCTGCAGACACAACGAGCTGGGCCTGCTGAGCTCGGGGCCCTGCGACGCTGCCACGCCAGATCCTGCCTGTGCCACCACGGGGAGGGGACATGGGGGTGCTGCTGAGGGGTTTGGGGTCCCTGTGGGTTTTCCCAGCTCTGGGGTGAGGCAGGAAGTGGCTGGGAAGGGGATTTTCCACCCAGGAGCAGGGTGGGATGCTGGAGCTGCCTCGCTGCAGAAGCTCCCTGGCATCCCTGGCGGGTTGGGAGCTGAGGACTGACAGGCTGGGGGGAGGCACTGGGGGTGGTTAAAAACATCCTGGAATCCTCCCAAGGTGCTGCTTCTCCTCAGCTTCTCCAGAGGAGAAAATCCCTTCCCCAGCCCTTGGAGCAGCTGGCTTCCCTGCGGCACCACCGGAACCAAGGGACAAGGGGGGACAATTCCTTTCTTCTTTCTTCATGGCTTTTTTTTATCCCAGCACTTTTGCTGGGGGGATGAATCAAGGATGTCTCCTCTGGCTTGTGCCTTGTTTGGTGTTTTCTGAGGATGGGCTGGAGGGGTTGGAGGTGTTGATGAAATGGAGGGATCCAACTCCTCCCTCGCAGGTCCTGAGGGAGAATCCCAGGGATGGTTTTCTCCTGCTCCAGCCTAAATCTTGGCTTTGGGGTTTCTCTCCTGGAAAAAGGAGATGCAAACCCTGTGGTCCTCAAAGTTCTGGGACAACCTTGTGGGTTCAGCTCCTGCTGCTCAGAGCTGGGCTGTGCCCATCCCTCCTTCTCCATTCTCCTCCTGCTCTTTTCTCCTCCCTGTCTTTTCCCAGGAGTCATTCCCAGCCAGGAGCTGCTCTGGGAGGCTGGGGATGGATTTGGAGTGCTGGATGGTGGATCCTTTCCCACCTTTCTTGTGTTTCCAAGAATGAAATCGCTCTTAAGCCCTTGATGGGTGTGATGGGCACCACATGCCGAGGATGAGTTAGGGTGCAGCTGGTCCTTGTCACATTCCAGGGAGGTCCTGGAGGCAGATCCATCAGGATCTGTGGCCAGGCCAGCTTGGGGGGAAGCAGCTCAGTGATTTACAGGAGTGAAAAACGCTGCCCAGGGTGCCTGAGTCTCCATCAATCCTTTTAATTTGGATTGGAGCTGCTCAGGGCGGGCCTGACGTGCTCCTGATTTATTTTCCCTGTATTGGAATTGGCAACAGCAGCTGTTATCCAGAATTTGCCTGAGCTCTGAGAGTTTATCCATTGCCACTGGAACTCTTTTAATCTTAATTAAAAACAGAAGAACAATTGTTGTATAAAGTTCACAATTCCATTTTCCATGGGACTCTGTTGAGAGCAGAGGGATAACCCTGGCCTGGCGCTGGCTCATCCCTCCCTATCTCCTGTCTGGTGCTTCAATTAGAGCCACTAATTGTGCTGGAAATTTGGGGAGAGTTTTCCTCGTGGATTCCCAGCCTCATCATCCTTGTCTCCATCTCCATCTCCATCCTTGGGTCCATCCTGAGCTCCATCCCCATCCCCAGCAGANACCTATAAATAAATATATAAATGAATACAAAATAAATATGTACATGAATACAAAAATAAATACATATATGAATATGTAAATTAATGTCTAAATAAATATAAAATTTAATATCTAAATAAATGTATAAATGAATAAATAAATGAATGTATAAATGAATATAAAAATGAATATATACATAAATATATAACCCACCCTGCTTTGATCTGCTGGAAGATCTGCCAGACTGCCAAACTGTACTTCCAATTCCACAAAAAAAAATTCCAACTGGCTCTTTTATTTTCGAAGAGGGGCTAAAAAAAGGAGAGTGGAAGTGCCAGGGACTTAGAATAGACAAGTGCAGGTGTTGCTTTGTTTCCTTTCTGGAAAGCCACTTTTAGATCTGATTTTCAAATTGCTACTGCTTTTTTGTGAATCTCCAAGGAAGGTGTCAAGACAGATCAGCTTGAAAGTCCCTGTGCTGCTCTCTCCAAGTATTTTGCATAAGTGAGGCAATTCTTTTGCTAAATAAAAACACGGAGTTGGGCCTGGAAGAGAAGAAAATGTCCATCAAGGATCCAGCTGATGCCAATCAACACTCAGCCTTCAGGGCTGCAATACTTTCCTGGCTGNGTTCACAATTCCATTTTCCATGGGACTCTGTTGAGAGCAGAGGGATAACCCTGGCCTGGCGCTGGCTCATCCCTCCCTATCTCCTGTCTGGTGCTTCAATTAGAGCCACTAATTGTGCTGGAAATTTGGGGAGAGTTTTCCTCGTGGATTCCCAGCCTCATCATCCTTGTCTCCATCTCCATCTCCATCCTTGGGTCCATCCTGAGCTCCATCCCCATCCCCAGCAGAGCCCAGCCCTGCCACCTCCAGCTCTGGATCCTTCACACATTGGGTGCTCAGAGCTCTCTGCATCCATGGATTTGGTGTTACCCTCAATTATTCCCATGGAAATCAGCAGGGATAAACCCAACACCACAGGGTGGAGCGGGGAAAGGCTGCTTCAAAAAACTTCCAGGATTTTTGCCTCTGCACTGGAATTGGAGCATCCAGGCAGGATCTGCCATGCCTGGGGCTTCATCCAAATCCAGGCAGGATGGTCTGGGGTCAAACAGAGTGGGAAGCTCCCTGCTCAGTCAGATCCCAAGGGAAACAACAATTCCTGGAGAACCAGAGGGGCAGCGAGTGTGCAGATAAATCAGGGAGGAAATAAATACATAAATAAAGAAATNTTATTTTCGAAGAGGGGCTAAAAAAAGGAGAGTGGAAGTGCCAGGGACTTAGAATAGACAAGTGCAGGTGTTGCTTTGTTTCCTTTCTGGAAAGCCACTTTTAGATCTGATTTTCAAATTGCTACTGCTTTTTTGTGAATCTCCAAGGAAGGTGTCAAGACAGATCAGCTTGAAAGTCCCTGTGCTGCTCTCTCCAAGTATTTTGCATAAGTGAGGCAATTCTTTTGCTAAATAAAAACACGGAGTTGGGCCTGGAAGAGAAGAAAATGTCCATCAAGGATCCAGCTGATGCCAATCAACACTCAGCCTTCAGGGCTGCAATACTTTCCTGGCTGGAGGCAGGAAAAAGCTCCATCCTTCAAGGATTTCTCTCTTCGGGGATTTCTGTTTAAATCCCCCAAAAAGCAGGGGATTTGTGAGGGGTTTACTTGCAGCTGGGGGAAAACTTTTTAGAGCAAAGGGGTGAAATCCAGCTGGAGGAATGAGGAACTTTCCTCCTCCAAGGTCTTGGACAGAGGCAGCGTGGCCCTGGCTTGTGCCTGGGGGTCAGGAGGGGTCTTTAGGACTTGGGAAGGGCTGCCAGGCTGTGGGATCTGCAGGAATCTGGGAGGGGCAGCAGCTCCCACAGCTTTTGGGGGATGCTGCAGGTGGGGAGGGTGTGGGATCTTAAAGCTCATCCCATTCCTCCCCCTGCCATGGGCAGGGACACCTTCCACCATCCCAGGCTGCTCCAAGCCCTGTCCAGCCTGGCCTTGGGCACTTCCAGGGATCCAGGGGCAGCCACAGGTGCTCTGGGCACCCTGTGCCAGGGCCTGCCCACCCACACAGGGAACAATTCCTTCCCAATATCCCATCCATCCCTGCCCTCTGGCAGTGGGAAGCCATTCCCTGTGTCCTGTCCCTCCATTCCTTGTCCCAAGTCCCTCTCCAGCTCTCCTGGAGCCCCTTTAGGCCCTGAAAGGGGCTCTGAGCTCTCCCTGGATCCTTTTTCTCTCCAGGTGAACATTCCCAGTTCTCCCAGCCTGGCTCCAGCCTTTGGAGCATCTCTGTGTCCCTCTGGACTCTCTCCAACAGCTCCACATCTTTCCTGTGCTGGGATCCCAGAGCTGGGGGCAGCTCTGCAGGCTGGGATCTCACCGGGATGGGATGGGATGGGATGGGATGGGATGGGATGGGATGGGATGGGATGGGATGGGATGGGATGGGATGGGATGGG
>VXAX01007279.1:547130-586794 GCA_013399835.1 Leptocoma aspasia
CCCCGCCACCGCCTCGCCCGTGGGTGGCCGGTGGCGGCGGCTGGAGCGGGTCCCCGGCGGGGCGTGGGGCTGGCAGCGCCCGTGGGTGCGGGTGAGGGGAGGCTCTGGGTGCTGCTGCTCGTCTTGGCCGTGTGCGGACAACTTCGAAGTGTGTTGGGCATTTGCGGGGGTTGAAACCCCCAAAATTGGCTCTTTTCGCTGTCCCCGGAGTGTGCCCGGTGGGAGCTGCGGTGGCACCGGGCTGAGCCCCTTCCCAGAATCCTGGCAGCGGGGGGATGTGGGGAGCGCCCTGACCCTGCTGCTGGGACATTTTGGGGTGCTCTGCTCCCTGTTGGGGCTCTGCAAGGGCAGCACTGCCCGGCTCAGGGTGGCCCGTGGGCTCTGGCAGGTGCTGCTCCTTTCCCAGGATGGACCAAAGCGATGCAAACGGCATCAAAAACCTTTCTGGAGTAGCCTGGAACCTCCAGGAGGCAAAACCACCTCGGGAATGAGGCTGAGGCTGCTGGAAGCTGTCGCTCCCAGGGATGGGCTCTTCCAGAAAAGGCACCTGATTATGTGTCTTGCTGGTGTCTTTCTAATAATTCTGGTTATAAGCTGGAGCAGCAATTTGTCTTTGTGTGATGATGAACACTCCTTCATTTCTCTGCTCGAACAGCTCTGAGCAAAGGCAGCTGCCCCAGCTGTGGCTCTGCTCTGGGCTCGGGCCATGCCACCCTCCTCCCGGGACCCTGGGAATGTGTGTGGATCAGCCTGATCCCCCTCCTCCCATGAGGTTGCAAGAAAAAAAAACCAAAAAAACCCCATAACACAAGGCTTCCAAACGCGGCCAGTTGGCTCCAGGGATGCAGAGATGAGAACAGATGAACCATTTGCTTTAATTACTGGTATCAAAAGCCCAGGCTGCAGCTTAGCCTGAAAATAAATATTGTTAATGTTGTGACACTGGGCTTTATTTGATGATGCATCATTCATCCGGGAGGCATTGAGCGAGCTGCGAGCTGCTGCTGGAGGGCTGACTCAGATCTGCCTCAGGGATTCCGCGCGGAGGGATCATCCCGGGGGACGCGGAGCCGTGGGGCTGAGCCCCACACGCGGCACCGGGAATCGCTGCCGCATCCCGCGGGCGCTCGCCGGGCATCCCGCAGGAGGGGAGCGCTGGGCGGGCGCTGCTCGCCCGCAGCAGCCTCGGGCAGCGCTGTGGCATCGCCGGGCGATGCGGTGGGAGCTGCTCACCTGCAGGGTGGCAATCCGGCGAATCCCAGCCCCACCAGCCCTGCTCGGAGCCCTCGCCTGGGTGCAAACCCCGTCCCCCGCTCGGCTTCCTGCTCCTTGACAGAGTTCCCTTTCTCTGCCCCGGCTGCTGCTGGCTGTGCCAAAGCCGTGGTTTTGGTGTGCAGCGCGGGTGACAGCCCGGAGCCCATTGCGGGGCTCTGCCTGGAACTCCTGCGTGGGGTGAAACATTCCCAGCTTTGGAAACGGCTGCGGGAGGGTGCGGGGCCTCAGCCTCGCTTCGTGCGCAACTTTGGAGGGACTTGTCGTTGGGGGGGGGGTGACAACGAGCCCGTTCCCCGTGCCCCCCGAGGTCTAAGGGCTGTGGCAGCAGCGGTGACCGCTGGGCCAGCTCGCTGGTGGCTCGCTCGGTGGCCTCCTCCCGCCCGCAGCCCGGTGACGCTGTCACTGCAGTCAGTGCCAATTAGCGCTGACACTAATGAACCGCTCCAGGTGGTCCCAGCCGGGCTCTCAAGGGCGGGGAAGGAAGGGAGGGAGGGGGCTCTGCTTCCCCAGGCCGGGCTGATGAATTCCCCGCCTTGCCCAGGCCGGGGAGAGGCTGAGGCTGTGCTGGTTTATCGAGGTTCGCGTGCTGGGGACAGCGATTCCCTTCTCCAGCCCCGGCAGGTTCGGATCCAGCTCTCCGGTTTGGATCTGGGGTGCCCGTGATGGGGGCACGTCTGGCCCCCTGAAACCAGGTATGGAGGGGGTTGGGACAGGAGAGGAACTGGGGAAACTGGGAGCCCAGAGTGCCCCAGGCCGGTGCAGACCCTGAGCTGGTGGCTGCGTGCTCCTCTCTGCCCGTGGCCCTCGGGGACGGTNGGGGCAGGGGGACCGGGGGGAGGGGGGGGGGGGGTCTCGGGAGGTGCCGCGGGCTCCGCAGGGACAAGGACCGGGATGCGGCTCTGGGGGGTCGGGATGCACGTCCGGGGGTGTTCCTCGCCCCCGCACCCCGCTCTCGGCCCGGGGAAAGTTGCGGCATCCCGGAGCGNCGGGAATGAGGCTGAGGCTGCTGGAAGCTGTCGCTCCCAGGGATGGGCTCTTCCAGAAAAGGCACCTGATTATGTGTCTTGCTGGTGTCTTTCTAATAATTCTGGTTATAAGCTGGAGCAGCAATTTGTCTTTGTGTGATGATGAACACTCCTTCATTTCTCTGCTCGAACAGCTCTGAGCAAAGGCAGCTGCCCCAGCTGTGGCTCTGCTCTGGGCTCGGGCCATGCCACCCTCCTCCCGGGACCCTGGGAATGTGTGTGGATCAGCCTGATCCCCCTCCTCCCATGAGGTTGCAAGAAAAAAAAACCAAAAAAACCCCATAACACAAGGCTTCCAAACGCGGCCAGTTGGCTCCAGGGATGCAGAGATGAGAACAGATGAACCATTTGCTTTAATTACTGGTATCAAAAGCCCAGGCTGCAGCTTAGCCTGAAAATAAATATTGTTAATGTTGTGACACTGGGCTTTATTTGATGATGCATCATTCATCCGGGAGGCATTGAGCGAGCTGCGAGCTGCTGCTGGAGGGCTGACTCAGATCTGCCTCAGGGATTCCGCGCGGAGGGATCATCCCGGGGGACGCGGAGCCGTGGGGCTGAGCCCCACACGCGGCACCGGGAATCGCTGCCGCATCCCGCGGGCGCTCGCCGGGCATCCCGCAGGAGGGGAGCGCTGGGCGGGCGCTGCTCGCCCGCAGCAGCCTCGGGCAGCGCTGTGGCATCGCCGGGCGATGCGGTGGGAGCTGCTCACCTGCAGGGTGGCAATCCGGCGAATCCCAGCCCCACCAGCCCTGCTCGGAGCCCTCGCCTGGGTGCAAACCCCGTCCCCCGCTCGGCTTCCTGCTCCTTGACAGAGTTCCCTTTCTCTGCCCCGGCTGCTGCTGGCTGTGCCAAAGCCGTGGTTTTGGTGTGCAGCGCGGGTGACAGCCCGGAGCCCATTGCGGGGCTCTGCCTGGAACTCCTGCGTGGGGTGAAACATTCCCAGCTTTGGAAACGGCTGCGGGAGGGTGCGGGGCCTCAGCCTCGCTTCGTGCGCAACTTTGGAGGGACTTGTCGTTGGGGGGGGGGTGACAACGAGCCCGTTCCCCGTGCCCCCCGAGGTCTAAGGGCTGTGGCAGCAGCGGTGACCGCTGGGCCAGCTCGCTGGTGGCTCGCTCGGTGGCCTCCTCCCGCCCGCAGCCCGGTGACGCTGTCACTGCAGTCAGTGCCAATTAGCGCTGACACTAATGAACCGCTCCAGGTGGTCCCAGCCGGGCTCTCAAGGGCGGGGAAGGAAGGGAGGGAGGGGGCTCTGCTTCCCCAGGCCGGGCTGATGAATTCCCCGCCTTGCCCAGGCCGGGGAGAGGCTGAGGCTGTGCTGGTTTATCGAGGTTCGCGTGCTGGGGACAGCGATTCCCTTCTCCAGCCCCGGCAGGTTCGGATCCAGCTCTCCGGTTTGGATCTGGGGTGCCCGTGATGGGGGCACGTCTGGCCCCCTGAAACCAGGTATGGAGGGGGTTGGGACAGGAGAGGAACTGGGGAAACTGGGAGCCCAGAGTGCCCCAGGCCGGTGCAGACCCTGAGCTGGTGGCTGCGTGCTCCTCTCTGCCCGTGGCCCTCGGGGACGGTCACGCTGCGGTGCTGAGGGGTCCCCCCACCAGTGGGACCCCTCCCCACAGGCCTGGCGTGGGGGGCCTGGCCCTGCGTGGCTCCTCTGCCCCAGCCTGGGGATGCCACCCCCGCTGCTGCTCCTGGGGGGTGACACCGCGGCCCTCCACCATCCCTGGGGCGCCTTGTGGGGACTGTCACCCTCCGCTGGCAGGGGGCAGGGCCTGCCACCTCCGAGCTCACCCGGCTGCTGCTTCCCAGCCTTTTCCCAGCGCTGAACCTCCCGCAGCCGCTGTCGCGGTGCGAGGGGCCCGGCGCTGGATCCCAGCTGGAATTCTGGTGGCTCTGGCCGTGCTCACTGTCCCTGGCATCGAGGGTGCGACGCCGGCGCCGGAGCCGTGCAGGGATCAGGGATCTTCCCGTTGCTAAGCAGCTCCTGAGGAGAGATGGCAGCACCGGGTGGGCTCGGGGTGTGCTCAGACCTCACCTGGACCTGCCCCTCCGGCAGCCCCGGGTGAGTCGGTACATCCAGGACTGGGTTANCTTTCCTGTAATTAATCAAGGGGAGTAAATCCTTGTGACAGCATCCTAAGAGTGTTTGGTTTGGGAGGGAGCTGCTGGAGGAAATGTCAACGTGCTGCTTAAATAAAATTGACTGAGCTGCTGCTCAGCTGCCTTGGGACGCAGCTTTGTCTGGGGAGCTGGGAATTCAGGGGGAGTGGAATAAAGGCAGTTCTCAGCACCTTGTGGGAATTTAAAGGCAGCAGTGGCATTAGCCAAGACAAAAGGGATTGGTGTAGACTCCCGGTGGCTGTGGTGTGCATTTAACTGGAGGGCACTGGAGGCATCGCTTTGCTTTTCCTGTCTCTGGTCTGTCCTTGTCACCCGTGGACTGTGGCTGTTGCGTTGGGCTTTAATTAACTAATTAGTACCACACGGACCTGGGAAGTTGTGGGGCTGAAGGATGAGGTGACCCCAGGGCTGTGACTGGCTGGCTCTGGGTCTTTCCCAAAAGCTGCATCCCCAGGATCCCTCAGCTGCCGTGGGGCAGTTGAGGGTCTGATCCCACACTGTGGCTGTTGGGGGATGTGGGGACACACAGCGTGTGCTGCCACAGTTGTGTCACCTGGTGCTCCCTCTGGGATTGTCCTGTCCCTTGTCCAGGTGTCTGGGAGCAGCTCCAGCCCCAGCAGCTTCCTGCCAGCTGAGCTCTGCCTCCCTCCTTCCTGCTTTTGAAGGAGAGCCTGGGCCGTGGGCTGTTCCCTGAGCACCATCCATTGGGCAGCTTGCCCAATTTTGCCCGAACTTTCTAAAAGAATTTGCACGTGGGATGAGACAAATGACGGAATGTCGGGATTTGAGGGAGTTTGGGTGTGTGGGACCCTGCGGGGCTGGGCTGCCCTCCTGCCCCTCTCTGTCACCTGCTGATCATCTTGCAGTGTTACACAGCTGCTCCTGCAGATATTTTGGGGGGTATTTTCCCTTCTTCCTCCCCCCTGCAGGTAAATCCAGCAGTTCCAAATCCTGCCTGGAGCCAGAGGACAGCGAGGACCTGCTGCCTGCCCCTCTAGCCATGAACGTGTTCCATAGGGAATAGTGTGGGGTGTGCAGTGGGCAAACTCCTTTTCCTGGGAAAGGACAAGCCTGGATGTTGGGAGATGCTCAGGGCACAGCTGGATGTGGGGTGTGGTGTCTGGGCAGGATTTGGAATTCCCTGTGGTTTGCAGCCCTTGCTGAGTGCCAGGCATGGAGCAGGGCAGGATCTGGTCCTGATGGACTTGGGAGATGGCTGGAAATGTCCCCAGGAGCTGGGAGGGGTTTCCAGCCAGACTTGGTGTTTTGGGATGTGTGCCCTGAGTGGTGAGGAGACAATTCCATCCTGGTTTATCCCAGCTTTGACACTGGCTCCTCACACTGCTCATCTGGGGAGGGGGGGTCTCAGTGGGTCCTTGTCACCCCAAAATGAGCCCCATCAGGCAATTCCATCCTCATCCCCTATTTTTCCATCCCTGGCTCCAGCTCTGGAGCATAAACCCACTCTGGTGCCAAGGTGCAAACCCCACCATCCCAACAGAGAATCAGTTTGGATCCATTCCACTTCCAAACCTCCTGCTTGGTGATGACACCCACTAATCTCCCACTTGGCACCAGAGCAGCAGCTTGGGTTGGTTGGTTGGGGTCTGGCTGCTGCTGCTGCTCCGTGTTCCAGGTGAGTGGATGATCCCCAAAATCTGCATTTTTCCACCCGGGTTAATCACATCAGGCTTTGTCAATGGAAAAATTACCTCATCATTGGCACTGGCAGGTGGTGAGAGCAGCAGACTTATTCAATATTTAAGAAAGCTGCATTGCAGAGCTCAGGAGGCTGGAGGGAGAAATAGGTTGCCTGTGTCAGTGTCTGCTGCTGGAGACAATCTCTGCAGGCATCGCCTGGCAAGTGTGGAGCTCACTGGAAAAACCTCACCCTTGCCCTGGGAGCCTGGAAAAGATGGAATTTTCTCTCTTCTCGCTGGTTTGGCATTCCCAGGTGGCTCGAGGTGTTCCTTAGGGCAGCCCTTTGTGCTGGGCTCCCTGCAGGTGCTCGGTTCTGGGTGGCTCCGGGCCCTGCAGGGTGGGATGGGCTCATTCCATGGGGATCCCACTGCCTTTCCAGCCCTCCCACAGCTGCTGGAGGGCGAATGGGACCTGCCAGCTCCTGACACTGCACCTGCCAGATTTTGGGTGCTGGAGGTGGGCCCACGAGTCGGCGGCTCCGGGAGAGGGATCCACGGGAGGCGTTCAATCCCGTTTTATTAAAGCGTGACCAAGTCCACGGGCTCCGTCACACAGAAGTAATGGAGCGGCGTGATTGGAGTCATGTGGTCCTTCCTTAAGGCCAGAAATTAAGACCTCACTGCTATTCCTGGCTCTGCCCCGGACGTGCCGCCTTGGCGCCGGCGGGAGCTGCCGGCATCCGTCGGAAAACCTCGGGATGAGACAGCTCCTCACATCCCCACCGACACCAGGGCAGCAGATCCGGGACCCTTCGGGGTCAGCCAAACCCTGGAAGGTCTTGGCACCCTCCTAGGTTGGGATATTTCCATTTCATTAAGGAAATGCTGCTGCATCCCATCGATCCCCGCTTGGATGGCCACATCCTGGTGCTCGGGAGCCAGGATTTGGTGGGGAGAGGGGGAAAAGCCACCCTGAGCTGTTGTTTTGTTCTTTCCCATGTGCTAAAAATGCTGGAAGAAGCATTAGGGCAAGTGGGGGTAGTTGCTGGAAGTAATGCAAAGTAGATTTTCCAAATCTATTATTTATAGGTGGAGAAAGGGATTGTGTATTCCTCCAGGAGCCGGCCCCGGGCTCCGCTCCACCTGCTCTTATTAGCAGAAAGTTCCAGCTGAGGAAAAGAGTTTTCCTTCCTGATCCCTCTTTGCTAGGAAAAAGCAGGGATTTTCCCTCTCTTTTCCCCTGTTGCAGGGTTGGGGTGGACATTCCTGCCCTGTGTGACCTTGGGACAGTCCCTGATCCACCTGCATCTCCCCAAAAATGGGTGGTGGCATCGTGGTGCTGCCCTTGCTCCCTGTCCAACCTGTGCCCACCCCGGGACCCCCTGGCTGTGCTGGGATGCCTCATTCCCAGCAGGAATTCGCTGCTGCAGTGCGGATTGTGGAGGTGGCAGGGGCGACTTAAATGAACAATTTGCTTCGTTAAGTGACCTTGTTAATGGGAGCCTTCTGGTTTGGCACGGGAACAGGCGCTGTGTGAACCAGCAGAGCACTAATTACCCACGTGCTTCACTTCTCCTGCTTTTCCAAAAATACTTCTTTACATCCCGAAGTTTTCCATGAAGCCAAGGTGAGCCTCAAGCCTCCACTGACTGCTCAGGGAGTGATGAGAAACCCCTGCAATACTGCAGAGCATTTCCCCATCCCCGGCTTTTTTGGGAAAGCTGGGTGTTTTTTCCTGGCTTGGAGCTGGTGGTTTCAGTGGGGCAGTTTTGCAAGCTCCCATTTTGCATCTTTCCCTCGGTGTAATCTCCCCAATTTCTCTGCTGGAGTTTTGCTGGAGTTGCTTCATTCCCTACAGAATTTACCAGTCTGGTCAGAGCTCTGGTTCTGCTGGGATGCTGGTTTTGGGACCTGGTGGGATGAGGGGAACTCAGGTGTCCCTTGCAGGCAGGGAGGAATCCAAGGCAGCATCATCCCAGGGCAGCAGGATGGGAAGGTGAATGATCCATGGGCTGGGAGCAGCCTTGTTGTCCATGGCTGGGCTCTGCAGAGGGTTTTTTGGTGAATTTTTTAGCTCTGCTGCAGGCAAATCTATCAAATCCCTGGTTTCCCCTCAGAAGAGGGGACGGATGAATGGATCCATCCATCCCCATCCCCCTGCAATGAGTAGGAGCAGTGGGTGGAGGGGAAAAACCCCTCCAAAAAATGGGAATAAAGCAGCAATCAGGCTGTGGATTTGACATCCATTGGCATTTGAAGGAGAAGGGTTTGAAGAACCCTCTCTGGATGAACCTTGGGAGAGGAGTGGACAGACCCTCCTGGTGCTGTGTTTTCCCTCCTGGATCTGCTTGGCAGAAACTTCAGTAAACCAAAATGAAAAAGGAGGAGGATTTTTTTTTTTTCCCCAGAGGGAATGTGGTTTGGGAAAGGACAGCGAGGAATGCTGAAATTTGGGGAGAAAGTTTCCTTGTTTGTAGCTGTTTCTCTAGAATGGATCCCCCTTTTCCCTCCTGCCTCTGAAGCCTCATAATTAATGTGAGGTTGGGGATTCATTAATTACATCCAGGCTGTGCTGCCCTCCTGGGAAGGAGGTGGCTGGAGGCACCTGCATCTCAATATCCAGACACTCACTGAAGTGACATTCCTGCTCCAAACCCTCTGATAATCCCACAAACAAAGCCTTTCCCAGTGTGATTTTTAGGGATTTTTATTTTGTGTTTTCCCTACAGCCTGGCTGGAAGTTCCACTTCTTCATTGGCATCTGGGAGCAAAGTGATTGAAGTCCCTGCTGTGCCACGCTGGTGACATTCAGCGGGGCACTGGTGTCCCCAGATTGGTGCCCGGGGTGGCCGGCGATGACCGACGCGGTGCTGGGCGGCTCCTCTGACCGGTGGATGTGCCCCAGTGACAGGACCATGTCCCTCCGAGCCAGGTGGGAGCACAGGGACGGTCCCCAGGCTGGGTGGTGACACAGCTTCTTCCCGTGGGGACACCAGGAGTTGGTTCAGTGCTGTTGCATGGGGACATTTTGCTGTGTTTGCTCCTAAACGCCCTGAGCGAGGCGGCGGGGGCAGAGCCGGGTGTGCAGGGACCTGGTGCTGTCCCTCTGTCCTGTCACCCTGCCAGGTGATGCCACATCCACTCTGGAGCACGTCTCCAGCCCGGATGGGGGCTGGGTTTGGTGCCTGGAGGTTTGGAGTCACTCTTTGGGAGCAGTGGGGCTCCATGGGGAGGGACCAGGAGCTGGGGACTGTCACCCTGAGGTGGGACGTGTCCCTGGCTGTGCCAGGCTGGGTCTCCTCATCCCTGCTCTCACCTAATCCTTATTCCCTCTCTTTCCCTGTGCTTCCCAGCAGTGAGAAGGAGCAGTAAGTAGCTTTTATTTTTCCCTTATTCTTCTTTTCCTGCTGCTTTGATGGTCTGAGAACAGAGGAAAACTGGGTTTGGATGGAAAAAAAAAGAAGTTTGGGAAGTGTCACACAGGGTTTAAATGAATTTAAGGCTCAAGACCATGTGGGTCTGTTCAATCCAGAGGGGAAAAGAGCCAGGAAAGGTTTTTGGATGAGCAGGAAGGTGAGGAATGTTTGCCTTTTGCACCCCTGAGTGGCAGACGTTTCCCTGTCACCAGGTTAGCGCTGCCTGGCGCCCAGGCTGGGAGAGAAGATCTTTGGGAATGATGTTAGAGGGACAAACGCTCCCATGCTTGGAGAAATGTTCCCAAAAAAAAGCCACCCACTCCTGCGCCACCGCCCCGGTCCCGCGGCTGCCAGGCAAACCTGGTGTTCCAGGGTGCCAGAGGAAACGTGGAAATAATAGGAATATTTCTGAAAAGGAGCTTTCCCTCTGTCTGAAACCAGTATTTCCATCTGAAACCCCCTAAAAACGGCGATCAGAGCTCCCAGCCGTGGGTGGGGGCTGGATGAGATTTGGATGGGGCGGCGGGCTGGGTTTGGGAATTGGTGTCTGGGCACAGCCAGGGGTGGGAAGCGATCCGATCCCTGTCCCCGCTGTCCCCGCAGGCTCCCGGCGGGCTGGGCGGCACAGCCCGAGCGGCAGCGCAAGGGCGAGGAGCTGACGGATGAGGAGAAGGAAATCATCAACCGGGTGATCGCCCGCGCCGAGAAGATGGAGGAGATGGAGCAGGAGCGCATCGGGTAAGGCGGCGCTGGTGACACCGAGGGACACAGACAGGGACAGAGGGACCCCGGGGCCGCGGGAGGAGGCTCTGCTTGGCTGCTTTCCTGGGCAGCAGCCTCTGCACTGCGGTGCTTCTCCTGAAAGGAGCCTGCGGGGGATCTTTGGGCCTCGGCCAGGAGGAACCTGCGCGCCGGGGAGGGAGCGGCTCCGGTGGCTCCGTGTGCCCCGGGGGGCTGGAGCCGGGCCTTCTGCTCCCGTCCCGGTGGTTTTTTTCAGTGGAAAAAGGATCATTGATAGCAGCTCACTGCTTGTCCAGTGCTGAGCCAGAGCACGGAGGAGTTTAGTCCTGTTCTGGGAGTGCTGTTGGAGGGGTGATGGATCCATCCCGGGGGTTAATCCCACTCTGGAAGGAGCTGGGTGTGAGGCTCAGGAGGGCTGAGGGATGCTCAGGGCTGCTGGGGGGTCCCCAGAGCTGCTGGTACCTCATTTTTCACCAGGGCCATTCCCGGTGCCTCTGCAGAGCGGGGGAAGTGCCCGGGTTTCCTTTCCTGCAGGTGAAACGAGCTAAGGCTGAGGTATCCATCCCCTTGCCCTGCTGGGAATGGTTTTCCAGAGGGGATCTCCATGATCCCGTTGGGATCACACCTGTTTTTCTGGCAGAGGAGCAGTTTCTTGCCGAGTTTAAGCATCCACCACTCGGTTTTATTTGTCCTAGCAGGGAAAACACTCAGGCCCAGGCAGGAGCCACTGCTCTGGGGAGTGCCAAATTCCCTCTCACAGCTCAGGGACAGTTTGCTGTCCCTTAAATATTGGGCTGCAATGCAGCCACTGGGTGCTCTGGCTGCGGAGAAGTGCTGGATTTATCTCCTCGTTTTTCAGAAATCCTTGCTTAGGAGGGTCCATGAACATCCTGGGAAGGTTTTGCCTCTCCAGGGGCCGTTCTCCTGCCTGGGCTCGGCTCCTGTCCCATGGATGTGCTGCTCCCTCAGGCTGGAGGTGCCTCGGGGGCTCGGCATCACTTTCCAACACGCAGCGCTTCCCTCTCGCTGCTTTTTGGCAGGAGCCAGGTGAGAGTGGCTCTGAGTGGCGGTGATTGACGCCCAAAAAAAAGCTCACAAACAGCTTTCCCTGGCGCTGCCCTTTTGCAGCCCGGTAAGAATTCCTTTCCAACGCGCCATGCTCCTTGGATGAGGCGTAAATCATCTCGGGGAGAGATTTATTTCGCGCAGCTGTTTTCCAACTCTTCCCTTTCTCCTTCTTTGCCGAGCCGGAGGAGGTTTGCTCATCCTCATTCATGAAAAAGCCGGGCGGAGGGGCTGGGAGCCGGGAATTCTGGCGGATGTGCAGCCGCAGCTGATTCCCCTCCTGCGTGGAGGCGTAGCGGGAGCCGTGCCAGCCCCTTTGTGTTTGTTGGCTTGCACAACAAGAGCTGTAGGATGTTCAGCCCCGGGAATGTGGGACAGCGGCTGGATCAGCCTCGTACGGAGTCATCCGTTCGGGAGAGGCTCGGACGTTATCCAGAAGAGCTCCTTCGATTACAAAATAATCCGGGTTTGCCAGGCTGGCCTCTGGCAGGGATGCAGCGGTGGTGGCTGGCCCTCGGTTGGCCAGGCTGCTTTAGGGAGCTGCTCCTGGAAAGCCTGATTTTTTTGGGATTTTCTGGGATTTTTCTACTCCTGTAAAGGGGAAAATAAATCCGTTAAAACTCACCCAGAGGAGCTGTGGCTGCCCTATCCCTGGAAGTGTCCAAGGCTATGTTGGAGCAACCTGGGATAGTGGAAGGTGTCCCTGCCCATGGCGGGAGGGTCCTTTCCAAACCACGCCATTCTATTATTCCATGAAAACTCTGCTTTTGGTTAGTATAAGGAATATAGTTAATACGGTTATTAACTGGGTTATTATGGAATATAGTTATTATTATGGTATTAACCTATATGGTTAATATAGAAATACAGAGTGAGATTCCAAAGGGGTAATACGTGGTCAATACTTGGAGTTGCCTCAATGAGTGGAGGTGTTTGAGGGATTCATTTGAGCTTTACACCCAATCCTTGAGGAATCCTAAATCCCACGACCAGGGCTGTGGATGAACCTCCTCATGCCTCAAATCCTTCCCAACTTTTTGCCCTCTATCTCCTGTATCCTCCATCCCACCGGCCCCTTGTCTTGGGAACAAATTGATGCCTCTTGTTGAGCTGTTGTTTGTGGAATTGGACTTGGTGTCAAACCCTGCTCAAATTAATCCCATGAAGGAGTATTTTTAGCTCCGAGGGTGGCTGGATCCTGCGGGATACGTGAGCTGGATGCTGATGAGGGCTGGAGGACAGGGACACTTCATGTGGGGGGGACTTTTTTTGTCTGGTGGCACAGAGAAGGACGAGAGGAGCTGGAATCATCTTGAACATGACACAGCAGGAGCAGGTCGGGCTGGAGCTGCTGGATGATCAGGATCATGCTTTGGGATGAGGGACACAGGGCTGGAAGTTTTAGGGAAAAGGGATTATCCATGTGGGCAGGGATGGATCCGTTCTTGTCCCGTCTCACTCTGTGCTGGCTCTGGTGACTCTCTGGTGACACCCTGGTGACAGTGGTGCTATTCCAGCTGCAATCCATGAGGATCCTGTTTTCCAGCTGCCACAGGAGCACCTGCAGGTGCTAATTGACTCCGTTCGGCATCTCTAATTGGGGGCCATCAATAACTCAGCCAGGCTGCTCCGCTGCTAATGAGTTCCAGCACGCTCCTGGCATTGAGGGAAAGATCTGAAACCATCCCAAGGTAAAAACGGATATTTGTGGAGAGCACGGAGCTGGCTCTCCCAGAGGGAAGGTGACAGCTGGCTCCTGGCTCTGGCTGTGGCCCTGTGGTCCCCTCTCAAAGTGCAGTGGCTTGGCTGTGTCCCCGTGGGTCCCACCTTTGCTCCAAGAGGAGCAGCTCTGCAGTGGGATTGGATTTTAATTCGGCTGCTCATGGCTGGGATGACACAGGAGCAGATGGAAGTCCCTGGGGATTAAATCATTAACCTCAGTGGCAGGGAAGCTGTCTAGGGACCACAGCCTGGGATTTTCATCCCTGTGTGCAGACAGCACAATGATAAAATTCGGGCTCAAGGCAGGGCAGGGAGGTTTCTGGAGACAGCTGGGATGCCAGTTTCTGGAGGAGATGAGGTTCAGTCGTGACCAGGGAACAGCTTGTGCTGCTTGAGACTTTGGGGGGGTTTGGTTGAGCTTTCCCCTCCAAAAAAAACCCCTCCTCTCTTTCTTCCAAGACTGCAAAAATTATCACCCTGCTGTAGCACATTCAGCAAACACCTGGATGAGCATGGGTTGGGATACTTGGAAAAACTCTGCGGGTTTTCCCTCTGTTGGTGAGGGCTCAGCCTGGAAAAGCCCCAGTGGTGCTTTACCTTTAGCTCCCTGCCCACTTGGAGGGGAGGAAAATTGCTTCTCATTTCTCATCCCAATTTTAATTATGTTTCCCTTAATCTGGAGCTTGGCTGCTTTTCTTGTCCCTTTTCCGCCACGAAAATGAGCATTAATTTAATATCCAGCCCTTTAAGGCACACGATTTCCCCACGGAGATGAGGCTGGGCTTCATTCTGGAGGCCCTTGGTGACCTCCTTTGTGTTTCACTGGAATTTTTTCGCCATGGATGTGGTGGCTGAGCCCATCCCTGCTGCTTCCTGCACGGCACTGAGGAGCACGTGGATCATGGTGGCCTGGATCAGGTCCTTCCTCGAGGATCAGGTCCTCCTCCCACCCTTTTTGCTGCATTAAAAGTCCTCCCTGCCACAACTGAAAGCCCATTAAGGACATCTTGGCCATTCATTTCTGCAGTGCTGATGAATATTTAAACACAGCAAATTCCTGCTCCGTTGTGAAGTCTCATTCCCTGGGATCATCAGCGCTTCATTCTGGTCACTCTGTCCCTCTTTCCATCCCTCTTCTCCTGCTGCAATGCTGGGAGTTCCATGGAATCATCATTTAGGTTGGGAAAGGCTTCTAAAGTCGTGGAATCCAACCCTAAACCCAGCTCTGCCAAAGCCGGTTCTGTCCCGTCCAGGACTGAACCCAGCCTAAGGTGATCCCTTATCCCTGTGGGATCCTTTTCCTGCCACAGACCGTGGGAAATGTTGGGATGTGCCCGTGAGCCCTTCCCTGCCTGCTCCAGGGCTCTGGCATGGGGCAGGAGCACCCAGGGATGTCCCTCACTGCCCTGGGGCCGCTCACCTTCCCCCTTCCAAACATTCCTGGGATTGGGCTGATTTCCATCACCAGGGCCCAGTTTCATTGCTGTTATCTCAGGTGCACGTGGAACATCTCAGATAAAGCTTCTCCTGTCTCTCTCCCATCAGTGCCTAATCCCTGTAATCCCGGTTTCCCTGGCAGGGGAGGCATGCTCTCCTCATCCCCAGGGCTGGGCTGAGCCAGCTCCCTGCTCCTCCACTCCTGGATTTTCCCCCCAGTTTTAACAATTGGAAGGATGTTTCCTGCTCTTTGAAGTCCATCTCGCAGTGGCCAGAGGGATGAGCAGTTGAAGTGCAGAGAACTGGAGGAAGATGCTGCTGGAGCCGTGGAAGGGAGAGGGATGAGCTGGAGGCTGGTTCTGTGCCATAAAAGCGAGGAAGAAATGATATGCAGTGGAGAGAAAATTTGGGAAGGCAGAAATCTCATTCCTGGTGAGGGCAGGGCTTCCCTTGGTTATTCATGGGAGAATGGGATGGGTTTGGATCTCTGGAGATGCTGGATGGAGCTGGAAACAAACCTGGCCTTTTTTTTTCTCCCAGTTACTGCCTCTATCAGGAGCTTCCCAGCCCAGGGATCTGGGCACAATCCCCCCTTTCCCAGGGCTCTTCCTGCCAGGTTCACATCAGGACTTCAAATTGAACTTTTTCTACAGTTCTCTCCCAGCAACATTTGAGTCATGGGGAAAAAAAAAAAAAAGCCCAATTTCTCCCTCTTGAATGGATGTTTTAATTAGGGAAATGTACTTGGCTTGCAAGTGGTGCCACAGGTGTGTCCTGGCTGCTGAGCTCTTCCAGTGGTTCGAAAATCCCACTTAAGGAGCAGCTCCTGGTAAATGAGAGCCTGGGAGAGATTTTTGCAGCTAAATAATTAATCTCTTGAAATGCAAAGGCTTTTTCCTCTTTTTTGGTTTGGTTTTTTTCCCTCCCTTTGATTGTGCCATTTGTTCCAGTTTCTATAATAAGTTTGTTTGGGCTTGCAGATTTCCAACTGGAAGCTGCTTTGCTTGGAGCTCCTGCAGCGCAGTGGGAGGAATTGCAGGGGATATGGGATTTGTCCCTGTGCTTGGCTCCTTATAAAAGAGAGATTTTTTCCCCCAGAAAATGTTCCCCCTCGGTGAGGTGGGGGCTGATAAAAGCTGGATGTTGTGGGGCTCATGCGTTCCATGGGATGTGGGCTGGGCTGAATTCCTTTTAAACAGCACTTGGGGAACAGCCAGAACCCAGGTTTTAATCGGAATTGCTGGGTGTTTATGGGGTGATGCAGCTCTGCTGAAGTCTCTGGGATTTCTGGGTTGGCCACAGGCTCTGGAGCTTGGGAAGGCACCAAGGGGGTGATGGTGGCTCCAGAGCTGGGTTATTCTCTAGGAAGGAACCACCTATGGATGGGAAGGGCAGGGGTGGACCACGGCACCTCTCAAGTAAATCCCAGAATGGTTTGGGTTGGAAGGACCTCAAATCTCCTCTCATTCCATGGGCAGGGACAACTTCCACCAGCCCAGGCTGCTCCAGGCCCCATCCCACACTGGAGCAGGGAGTTAGGCTGGCAGGGAGCTTCTCCCTGAAGGGGGAAAGCACAAAATCCCCTGGCTGTGCTTCTGAGGATGGTGTTTGTCAGCATAAGGACGAGATCCAGGATTGCTGCATTTCGAGCCCCCGTGCCCCTGGTGCTGTCAGGAACTCGTGAACTCGCCCATCTGCTGTCTGGTGACACCAGAGCTGTGAAAACAGAGCCTTGTGTCCCCACTGCTGGCTCTGTCTGGCTCTGCTGCTGCCCACCCAGCCCAGCTTCCAGCTGGGAACAGGCTGCAGGTTCATCAGGAGGTGTCAGGAGGCAGCTCCGCAGCGGCAGCCGGAGCCCAGCGGGATCAGCCCCTGCCTGGGGAGGAGTGGGAGGTTCCTGGGTGGGTTTTGGCAGAGCTGATGTGTTAACCTGGCTTTGCTTGGGTAATTTGTGGAATTATGGATCCACATCCCTGAGCGTGGCTGGGCTTGGTGGCTTTGAGATGCTCCTGTTGACTGCAGTGAGGCCTTTTTGGGCTGTGATGGGCTGCACCTCCTAAAATGCTGTATTTTGGGAAGAAATTCCTCCCTGGGATGGTGGTGAGGCCCTGGCACATGTTGCCCTTCCCTGGAAGTGCCCAAGGCTAGGCTGGAACAGCCTGGTCTAGTGGGAGGTGTCCCTGCCCATCCCAGGGGTGGAGCTGGATGATTTTAAGGTTCCTCCAAACCAAAGCCATTCCATGCTCATATAATTTCCCCTCCTCCTGCTGCTGTTCCTTTATTCGACTTTTCCCCACGAAGCCCATGGAATTCTGGCTGTCCAACACCAACCCCAGAGGCATTTTGTGTGCAGGGAACTCGTGGATGGTTTAGGAGCATTTCAGAGGCACTGGCAGCCGAGTCACCACAAATCTGAAGCTGTCACCACTGGTGGGAAAACGTCTTTTCAACATCGGGTGGTTTCTTCCCGTCGGATTTGGGTCAGGCTGCCACGGGGGGCTGCTCCCTCTGGTGGGCTCGGGTCTCCTCCTCCCTTTCTTCATTCCTTCCTCACTGAATGGCATAAATAATGCAGATTTTTTCCCCTCACCGTGCTATTTTTAGGGCCGGGATTCTGGGTTAGCTGAGCGCACGATGCCGACGCCAGCCCCCAGCTGCTCGTTTCTGCTTTCCAAACTCCTTCAGCCAATGCTGGCTTTCCAAAACTTCCTGAACTGGTTTTGGGGTTTGGTTTTTTTTACCTTTGCAGGAACCAGGTGTGTTTTCACAGCCTGATCTCCAGTGGGCTTTCATTTCACTGCAAGCATTTCCATCAAATATACACATTTTTCCTCAAACAATAACAAAATTAATTAATTCAATCCTCATTAGAGCCCTTCCAAGATCTCCTCCTTCAGCTCTTCATGGGCAGCCTCTGGGACTGGGTGGAAAGGTTTCCATCCAGGGACAAATTACTCCATGCAAAGCTGCTGCCTTGGATGGATTTGCCATGTCCATGGAGCTGGGGCCGGTGTCAGCTCTCTGGCAGCAGCCCTGAAGTCGATATTGTGCCATATAAACCTGTTGGCATCTTATTTCCCGTTGGGATGTGACTTTGTCCCATAGCTGGAAAGGGAGAGGCTCTGTGGGGAGCGACACCTGGAAAAGGAACAGCGGGACCAAAGGCGGCAGCCACCCCCGGGGAGCGGGGCGTGCCCCCGTCTCCTGCCCTTTCCCTGGCATTCCCAGCGCCGTTCCTGACACTCCCTGTGCCCTCTTGCCAGG
Organism: Leptocoma aspasia; assembly: GCA_013399835.1. NCBI lineage: Eukaryota > Metazoa > Chordata > Aves > Passeriformes > Nectariniidae > Leptocoma > Leptocoma aspasia. The sequence continues at coordinate 564,837 of VXAX01007279.1, forward strand.
CGCCTGATGACCCGGCTGGAGGACATGCGCCGCAGCGTGCTGGGGGACGGCGTGAACCGCTGCATCCTCTGCGGGGAGCAGCTGGGGACAAGGGGCTCCGCCTGTGTCGTCTGCGAGGACTGCAAGAAGGTGAGACCGCCCCCACCGCGGATTTTGGGTGCCCAGCACCGGTTTCCATAGCCCGGCACCCCCGGAGGCGCTGGTGGTTGTGCAGGCAGAGCTCTCGTTGCGCAGACCCTGCTGGTGCTGGGGATGTTTTGGTGGCACCGGTGTCACGCAGCTCTTTGTTTCGCCCGCAGAACGTGTGCACCAAGTGCGGGGTGCAGACCACCAACAACCGGCCCCAGGCCGTCTGGCTCTGCAAGATCTGCAGCGAGCAGCGGGAGGTGCGTGTGGCCCCCTGTCCCCGCTGTCCCCACACCTCCGAGGTGGCACCGACTCAACCTCCCAAGGGCCTCCAGCACCGCCCAGCCCCTTTTTGAGCGTGGTTCTTACAGGACGGTTTTGGTTTCTACACAAAATGAAGTTTTATTTCATGAAAACAGAGGTTTGGGGGTCCAAGGGGCTGTCGTGAGCAGAGATTGACTCCTGCAGCATGAGCCAGGGAATTAATTGATTAATTAATCAGCGGGATGGGCTGCAGGGTGGGGGTGTGAGGTCGCTGGAGGAGGACCACGAAGCTCTGAGAGGCCCGACCTCGCTCCCGCAGGTGTGGAAACGCTCCGGTGCCTGGTTCTTCAAGGGCTTGCCCAAGCAGATGCTGCCGCAGCCAATGCCCGTCAGCAAGAAGGGACCCCAAACCCCGAGCGAGCCCCGCCCGGCCGAGCCACCCACCCCGGACCCCAAACTCGCCTCCCGGGCACCCACCCGAGGTAGGTGACAGCGGGTGCTGTCCCCCCCAGCACTGCCAGCGAGGCTCTGGGGCTCCTTCCTATCCTCGGCAAGGGAAAACTCTGGGGGGAAAAGCATCCAGAGCAGTCGTGTGATGCTGCCTGTGTCCTAAAGGAGATGTTTTATCCAGGATTTCCAGGTGGGGATGGATGGGGCTGCAGAACACCCTCGAACAAAGCAGCCCGGGGTGGGGGTCGGGACACCCGGCTGAGAGTTTGGGCAGTGCCTGGGTAGGGATGCAGTGATGGGGAAGCCTTGAAAAAATAGGGATAAAATAGGGAAATCCGGGGCTACGCGTCCCGGGATGGGGCTGGGGGTGTGTGGGCCGCAGCTTCACCCCGTCTCGCTCTGTTTGTGCCCCCAAGGCCAGGCGGATGCCGAGGACACCGAGGGTAAGCACCGGCCTTTGTCCCCACCCTGTGCCGCCTGTGCCGAGCCCCGTCCCTGCCTCCTTCTATTCCCAAGGCGTTTTCCCGCAGTTTTCCCCGGGATGCTGCAGCAGGACCTCTCCTTGCTGCTGCCGCCCACCCTGCGGGGGGCCCGGGTTATTCCAGGGCTTCCCCACCTCCCGCACACGCCGGGGCTGAGCTGCTGCCGTTCCAGAGCCGCCTCCGTGGGTGGTGGGTCCTGCTGGGAGGGACAGGTGGGGCTTTTTTTTCTGGTTATTTAACGGCAGTCCTTGGAAAACCTCCCAGGGAAAGTTTAGGCGGCTTGTGGGGGCTTGTGCCTGTCTGCGGGGGATGGAGCAGCCGAGCCTTGTGCTGTGCACGGGAGGCAGAGCAGTGGCTTGTTCTGGTTATTCCTTGTGCCCTCCAGCACTTCCAATCGTGGAATCATTGCGTTTGGAAAAGCCCTCAAAGCCCATCGAGTTCAGCCATTCCCCCAGCACTGCCAAGGCCACCACAGACCCATGTCCCCAAGGGCCACATCCACAGTGCTGTTAAATCCCCCCGCAGGGATGGGGACTCCAGGGCAGCTGTGTCAGGGCTGGACAATCCTTCCAGTGAAGAAATTTCCCCAAATACCCAACCTAAACCTCCCCAGGCATAACTTGAGGCCGTTTCCTCTTGTCCTATTGCTTCTTACCTGGGAGAAGAGCCCGACCCCCACGTGGCTCCTGTCAGGGAGATGTGGAGAGTGAGAAGGTCTCTCTGGGAGTTCATTTTGAGTTACAGCCCCCATTTTCACACTTCCACATGGGATGCCAAGGGGATGAGGATGCCTGATCCCCCTCCAACGCCGTCTGCTCCTCATTTGGGCGATCATTAAATTGAGAGCAGCACAGTGGCTGCAAACCCTCCTCTTCCTTGGCTCCGTGAAAGAGGCAAAGAGAGGCTGAGGGGACAGTTCCCACCTGGAATGGTCCCCTCCCTCCATCCCACCCTTCCTTTAGCCCAGGTTCTGATGCCCCCAACTGATGATCTCCCTCTTCCCGTGCAGCAGCAGCAGTTGGGGGAAAGCACTTAATTAATGCGATTTAATCACACCCGTAGCTGGTGCCGTTAAACCTCCCAGCCCCACAGACAGCTTTCATTAACCCGGCGGCTCCTGGAGTCGGGAAGGCTTTGCCAGCTCCGCACGTCCCTCCCGGTGCTCAGCATGCTCCTGCCGTGCCCATGATTTTCCTGCAGCTCCCTTGGAAAATTATTTATTGCACCGCTCTCCCTGCACCACGGGGCTCCTGCTCCTGGATGCTCATTTCCAACCCCCTCCCTGCTCTTCAGCATTCCCGGTGTTTTTCCCTCTCTCCCTCCTCCTTTCCCCACACAATCTGTTGCGTTCCGCTTTGTCCTCACGCCCGGTGACCCTGAGAGCCCAGCCAAGGAGAAACAGCCCATTTATGTCACGGCAAAGATTTATCCCTGGCGTCTCCAGCAGCAGCCAGGTGAGCGCCGGGACCTTTTCCCTCACGTCCGTGGGGTTGCAATTCATCACCCCGGAGCTCTGGGCTGGGATTTATCCTCTGGGACAGCAGCTGCTGGGTGATGGAAGGGAGAGGCAGAGGCAGCTGCCACCGCTGTCCCATTAATAAATGGGAGATGATGAGCAGAAGGAAAATAGGATCCTCCCGCCCCAATGTGGAGCTGTGATGCCATCGGGGGTCTGATGGGTGCTGAGGACCAGGTGATGGATACCTCAGGCCTTGTTTTCCCGTGGGGCTCTGGTGTCCTTGCGGATTTCCTGAGCGCTGTGCGCAGGTTTGATGGTGCAGAGCCCTCCTGCCGCAGTGCCCGGAGCTCGGGAGGTGCTGCTGCAGTGACCCATTGTCCCCTGCTGCTGGCACCCAGGCCGGGCAGCGCCCAGGGATGGCACCTCGCTTTTCCATCCTCACTGCTTCCTTATCCCTCTCCCTGCAGGCACCGACGCCACAGCGGCCGCCCGGGGGAGCCGCAAAGCGGCCGAGGGCCGGCCGGGTCCGTGCGGCAGCGAGGACACCGCTGGGGACAGCGACAGCCGGGACTACGCTGCCGACAGCGGGGTGGGCAGGAGCCCCGGTGAGAGCGGCGCTCCTGCATCCCTGCAAGGACAGATGGGGGGACACAACGCCGGGAGCCATCTGCGGGTGGTCTCTGCTGATTGTCCCCTGTCCTTGCAGGTGTGAAGAGAACCAGCTCCGTGCAAGGCCAGCGGCCCCCCCCGGCGGCCACCGCCGGTCCCGCTGCCGCATCCGCCGTTGGATCTGCCCCGGCAGCAGCACCCGCAGGTAGGATGAGATCGAGCCCTTCGGTCCCTGGGGACACCCCACGGGCGGGGACGCTGTGGCTCGGCGCGGTGGGAGAGAGCACGAGGGAATGTCCTCGTGGTGATGCCACCTCTGTCCCCAGCGCCGGCGGCCGCAGCGGCGAGGCCGGGTCCCGGGGGTCCCGCCCGCTTCCCGGAGAGACAAGGTAAGCCCGGGCTGGCTGCGGGGGGCTGGGGGACACAGCGGGCCGGGGGCTAACAGGGTCCCTCCCGTAGCGAGCCCCCCGCTGGGACCCCCGGAGCCGGCCCGCGGCGCCGCCAGGGAGGAGCGGGGAGGGGGCTTGGCCACGGCCCCCGGCAGGGAGGACAGGCCGGCCTGGCAGTCCCCTGCTGTCACCCAGCCCCCGCCCGCATCCGCGGCCCCGCAGCGGCAGCAGCCCCGCGAGGAAGAGGAGGAGGATGCCAACAGCTACGACTCGGATGAAGGCAGTACGTACCCAGGGAGAGAGGGAGGGAGTTTCTTTGGGAAATGTGGGATTTGGAGGAGGTTGCAGGGCGGGTGTGACTCGCATTGGAAGGCGGTGGGTGTCCAGCACGGGAAGTCCTTGGGGAATGCTGCTTCCCTGCGGGGCTCGGAGCTGGGGCGGGATTTGAGGGGGAGGAGCTGTGGTAGAATATCCTGGGTGGGAAGAGATGCTCGGGGCCTGGAGCAGGTGCTTGGATTGGAGCAGCTGGAGCAGCTGATGCCCTCTGTGCCTGTGCTTCATCCCTGGGATGAAGGAGCACAAGCCTCAGCTGGTTTCCAAAAAGTCAAGACAGGAGCTGGGTGCTGAGCCCCAGCCTTGGGAGGAGGTGCTGTCCCGAGCTGGAGCATCTCCTCAGGGTGGTCCGGGGTGGAATTGCTGCGGGAAGGGTTGGTAGGGTTACTCCTCCTTTGCCTGGGGAGTATTGGAGTCAGCTCCAGAGCCCCAGGCTGCTCTCCCTGGGCAGCCCCTGCTCTGCAGAGCTCCCGAATCCGCCTGGATTTGTGGCGGTCTGGCCGCTGCCAGCACGGTCTCACTGCATTAAACAGCTTTTACATTTGACCTGCAAATCTTTCTAATTATTACTAATCGGGGATGACTAAATGCAGTTATTGGCTGGGGTTTTAATGAAGTTGTTCCCTCCTCCTCCCTCGCTGTCAGCCACGCTGGGAGCTCTGGAGTTCAGCCTGCTCTATGACCAGGAGAACAGCTCCCTGCACTGCACCCTCATCAAGGCCAAGGCAAGAACTCCTCTTTTCCCCCCTTTTTCCCTGATTTAAATCCATCTGGCTCCCAGTTTCTCTGGTGCAATGGGATAGAAGCCATGTGGCTGCTCCCTTGGGAGACTCCAGGCACGGCTGCTCTTGGCTGGGGAGGGTTGGAGGGGCTTTTCCTTGTGTGGCTCCAAGAGATATGTGGGAGTGGTGATGCCCTGGAACAGTCCTCCCAGAGAGACTGGGGCTGTCCCACCCTGGAAGTTGGAACAGGGTTGGACAGGGTTTGGAGCAGCCTGGGATAGTGGAAGATGTCCCTGCTCGTGGCAGGGGGTGGAACTTGGTGATATTTGAGGTCTTTTCCAACCCAATCCATCCTGTGATGCTACAATTCTGGTTTTTCCAGGGATGGGTCGGATGTTCCAGCACATCCTGGCACCCACGGCCGCTCGGGGCAGAGGCTGTTGGGTCACTGAACACATTTTCTCTTTGAGTTTTTCACAGGCAGCTTTTTCTCTTCCTTGGCTTTGCTGAAGGAGGATTCACATCCTGCATTTCCTTTATCCTTTTTTAGGGCTTGAAACCAATGGATTCCAATGGCCTGGCTGATCCCTATGTGAAGCTGCACCTCCTGCCTGGAGCCAGCAAGGTGAGGCTTTGCCAGGTTCGGTGCTGGGGATGGAGCAGAGGTTTCCCAAACCCCCCTCAGGTCCCTCCCTTGGATCAGATTTTCCCTGCTGATTTCTCCACTCGCTGCTGTTTTTCCCTGGGGGTTTCTCCAAACAGGGAGGATGCTCCCAGATGCTCTCCCAAACCCAAGGAACAGCTCATCCTGCAGGCAGGAATCTGCTCAGGGATGGAGGGAAGCTCCAGAGGAGGCATTGTTGTTAGCGCATCACAAAACATCTGCCCAAAAATCTAATTATGCCCAGGGTTGGAATTATCCATTTGCTTGGAAGATGCAGCATGTTCTTGTTGGAGCTGGGGGGAGAGAATTTTGGGGAAACTCTGGCTCCATCATGGAAATTCCTGGAAATCTCCCTCCCCAGCCCAGATGAGCTGAACTTGGAGGGTAAATCTTGAGGAAGGAGTGACCCCCAACAGTGGGGTCATTCTCTTCAGTACTCTTTGCTTAGAGGGTGCAGCAGAGTTTTGCTCAGAGGAACCAGGAGTAAAACCAGGGGAAAACTGATCATGAAATCATTGGATTGTTTTTACAGCTTTGTTTTATGCACGGGGGACTCCTGGTCTTGTTTGGAGGAAATCCAGGTGTGATGTTGGAAATCGCTTTGATTTCTGTTGCTCTCATTTGCTGATAGTAATTTTAATACTTTTTTTTTTTTAATTTTGAATGTGTGGTTGTGAAAGACACACAAGCAGGTGACAGCTCCTCAATTCCCCACTGTCACATCCTTTATACCATGAGAGCTGTGACCTGAGCCCCACAGCCTGCCCTGGGAACCTTTTTCCTCTCTCCTTGAGGGAATAAACCCCAGGGAGTGACAAAATCCAGGCTTTCCTGGCCACCACGTGCCACCAAATCCTCGGTGCTTGTGCAAGGTTCACCTTGATGCTCCCCTGGAGCTCACCATCACCCAGATGTGCCAGATGTGACGGGGCATCTGTGGTGGTTGTTCTTACATGAGGTGTCACCATTTAATGCTGTAACCAAGACCAGTTCCCTCTTACCATTGGTTAAGTGAGAAAAAACTACATTTCTATGTTTGTGGGAGCAGAACAGAAAAACACTTGTGGCCTTGAGGAGGAGCACAGCTCAGAGATGTGTTTATAGAATCTCTGCTGGGAAAGTGAGCTTTCCCTTGGGAAGAAAAAAACCTCAGCAAGCTTGCAGCTAGGAAAATCCAGAAACCCAGTAGGAAATTCAGAAATTTTACCCCAGGGCATCCCCTGCCAGGAGCTGGGGTTGGGGCAGGGAGGAGTTTTGGGGTGCAATTCCCCTGTGTTTATTCCACCCTGCAGTCGAACAAGCTGAGGACGAAGACGCTGCGCAACACCCGGAACCCCGTGTGGAACGAGACCCTGGTGTACCACGGCATCACCGACGAGGACATGCAGAGGAAAACCCTCAGGCAAGGCCAGCAGGAGCCCAGGGGTCGCGTGGAAGGGTGGGATGGGGCTCTGGGTGTCCTCACTCAAAGCACCACCCCCAGGAGTGCACCGGGGTTGGGGCAGTGGGAAATGCAGCTTTGGGTTCAAATTTTCCTCATTTGGGTGGTTCTCTTAAGAGAGGAAAACTGGCATTTTGACTTGGTTGGTTAATAGTAAATTATTGATTATGCTATGATTTTCATCAGCGTAGAGATGTGTATCTCTGCTAATTTGACAAAAGCCCAGGAAAAAAAAAGTCCATATAAATATTTCTCAAAATTTATGGCTGTTTCCCCCTGCAGGAAACTTCCACCTCTTGATTTCTTGTCCCATCACAAAGCAAATATTAAAAATGTTGATTTTTTTTTCCCTTTTTTTTTGGCAAGCTAGAAATTTGGGGGTTTATTGCTTTTGGTCAGAGGAAATCCATATCAAGGATGGGTTGGGGGGGGCTTTGCTTTCCTTTTTCCTCCCCCCAGCAGTGCCCCTGCAGGGATGGGTTTGGCTTTGGAGTCAGGAACTGCTCCAGCCTGGTTGATATTCCCCTTTCCCTGTTCCCTCCAGGATCTCCGTGTGTGATGAGGACAAATTTGGCCACAACGAGTTTATTGGAGAAACCAGAGTTGCCTTGAAAAAACTCAAAGCCAACCAGAAAAAGAACTTCAACATCTGCCTGGAGAGAGTAATACCAGTGAGTGTCTGTGAAACTTCCTTGGGATTGCAAACAAATGGCACCTGAGGGATGGGCTGGAGGTGCCTGACTTCCCTGGCACCATTCCCACCTGTGCCTGGGCTGGTGTGACATCCCAAGGCCAGGAGATAAGAGCGTGGTGGGAATCCATGGGAAGTGACTCCAGGGACTGCTCCTGTTGGCATTGCCAGCCCCTGCAGATGGATGTCACCATGGAGGAGGGGACAGGCTGCTCTGTCCCCTGTTGGATCTGCTGGGGTGGGGGTTGATGGAGCAGATGGGCACTGCTGGGGCCCTTCCACTCCAGAGTGCAGTGCAGGAGCTGGCTGCACGCATGCCCAGGTGTTTTTGCTGTGGGATGGTGCCTCTCCCAGTCATTCATGGCAGTCTCCTTATCCCTTTCCCATCCCAGACGAAGCGCACGGGAACCACCGGCGCATCCCGTGGGATGGCTCTGTACGAAGAGGAGGTGAGTCCTTGGAGAAGGACTTGGTGAGTCCTTGGAGAAGGACAAGTTCCACCCATGTCCTTCCCACCATCCCTTGTGTCCAACCCTGTTTCTCCTGCTGTACTCGGCACTGGTGAGGGCACCTCGAGTGCTGTGTCCAGTTCTGGGCCCCTCACTTTAGGAAGGACTTTGAGATGTTTGAGCACGTCCAGAGGAGGGCAATGAGGCTGGTGAGGGGCTTGGAACACAAGCCCTGTGAGGAACAACTGCGGGAGCTGGGGGTGTTTAGCCTGGAGAAGAGGAGACTCAGGAGTGACCTTATCACTCGCTGAAAGGTGGCTGTTGGTCAGGTGGGGTTGGGCTCTTTCTCCAGGAACTGACAGAACCAGAGGACACAGCCTCAAGCTGCACCAAGGGAAATTTAGGTTGGATATTAGGAAGAAGTTTTTCACAGAAAGAGTGATAAAGTTCTGGAATGGCTGCCCGGGGAGGTGGTGGAGTCACCATCCCTGGATGTGTTTAAACAAAGCCTGGATGTGGCACTCAGTGCCATGGTTTAGTTGAGGTGTTAGGGCTGGGTTGGACTCGATTATCTTCAAGATCTCTTCCAACCCAGTCATTCTGTGATCCCCCCCGTCACGGAGATCCCACATTCCCTGGTATCCATCTCATCCCTCCTGCTGCTCCGCCATCCCAGCTCCCCCATCCCAGCTCCTCCACGCCCACCTCTGGCGCTCCCTCCCGCAGGTGGATCGCGGTGGGGACGTGGAGGAGCGTGGGAAGATCCTGGTGTCCCTCATGTACAGCACCCAGCAGGGCGGGCTCATCGTGGGCATCGTGCGCTGCGTGCACCTGGCGGCCATGGACGCCAACGGATACTCGGATCCCTTCGTCAAGCTGTGAGTGAGCCTGGAATGGCTCTGGGCTGGAGCACGCGCCCATGGAGCCACCTGCTGACCCCTGAGCTCCTTCCTCTGGAGCCCTGGAGCAGCAGGAGCTGTCCAGCAGCAGCGGTGGTGTCCCCAGTGTGGGTGGAGCTCTGGGGTGTTGACCCAGCCCTTGGGTCTGTCGCTCCCCAAATGCTCAGATCCTGTGGTTGACTCGTGGAGAATCCCTGAATTGTTAAAGGCTGGAAAAGACTTCATGAGTCCGAGCTGTGACTGATCACCTTATGTCTGCAAACAGAGGATGTGTGGGGGATGTGAGCCCAAGGTGGAGGTGGCCCAACTTCCCTGGGATCCACAGGAGTGGGATTCCCAACTGTGACTCATGAAGGGCATGGTGGGAGTCCAGGGACAGTGGAACCAGGAGGACAGGGTGTCCTTCTTTCCACCTGTGACCCACCCTGGCTGCAGGACAGAGGTGGCTTCATGTCCCTCTGCACCCTGCTTGCTGCCCCATAAATCCATGTGGCTCCTGGGAATGTGAGGGATTAAAGTTTTCATTCTGAACTCGTGAGCTGCACCACAGAGAGGTCCCTGCAGTCATTCCTGGTGGGGGTTTTGCTCCTGTTTTTTTCCTTTGCCTTCAGAAAAAAACCTCTGTGCTCCCTAAAACTCATTCAGTAACTCTTATGTTGAACATATTCTGCTCATTTTCTTGTAGCTCAGTGGAACTGAGTTTCCTTTCCCATGCTCTCTTTATTTGTTGTGTTCTCCATTTCCACAAACAGAAGACAGTGGCTTTACATTTTTAAATCAGCTTCTAACAGAGATCTAATTAATCCCAGCCTTAAACTGAGTTCTGGATCTGCAGCCAAGCTGTACAGCCCCAGCCCCACACTTTTCCCACATCTTCTGGAAGGTGGGAAGGGAGACTAGCCTTAAATAAATCTCTTCCAGCCCAGAAACTCACTTTTTGAGCTTATAAACTCCCACTGTTCTTGCACTTGAATTTTCAGCTGGTTTTTGTTGCCCCCAGTTGGCTGAAACCTGACATGGGAAAAAAGGCCAAGCACAAGACGCAGATTAAGAAGAAAACATTGAATCCTGAGTTTAACGAGGTATGGATGGATATTTTTTATATTATTAAATCAATTCACTGAATACTGAGTTGAGTGGAGGAGGTGGAAGACAAACTCCCCAAGGTTTGGCTCTTTGCTCAAGCTCCTTTTCCACTCCTGTGCCCGGGAATATTTTGGGAATGACTTTGCCATGGCAGCACCACACACCCTGAAAGCTCCCTGCTGCCAGCTCCGTGTCATCCCAGCTGGGGATGTGGGTGGGATGAGCATTTCTGGGGGTGGAAATTGGAAATTCTCCACTGCTGCTGCTTTGATGGGACACCTGGAAAGGGCTCACATAGGTGCAAGGGGTGAGCTCAGCTCCTGGAGAAGAGGTGCCACAGGGAAGGAGCGTTTTTCCGTCATTAATTTCATTTTAACCATCCTCTCCTTGGATTTTGAATCCAGGCTGAGCAGAGATCAGGCCCAACCCCCTAACTGCAGCTTTTAGGGTGTGTCCTCCTTTGGGGTGTGATGTGGGTGCTCCCATTTCTGCAGGAGTTCTTCTATGACATCAAACACAGTGACCTGGCCAAGAAATCCCTGGATATTTCCGTCTGGGATTACGACATCGGAAAATCCAACGACTACATCGGTGAGTGATGAGCTGGAAGGGAAGTCTCTGCCCTCTGGGGCAGGGGTTTGGTGCCTGGTACGGGGTTTGCTGGATGGGAGGGGGTCCTGGGTCACCTGCCCAGGTGGGATGATGGAATCTGATGGGTGCACCCCCCACACTGCCCCACCTCCAGCATCCTGCGAGGTCTTCCGGGCAGGAAAAGCATCTCCAGGCATTTCCATTAGATTTTTGATCCAGGAGGTGGAAAAAGCGCTGCAGGGTGTGAGGTGTGTCCCCATGGTGGGATTTCCTGGAACGTCAGCATCACCTCTGGATACAAAGCCTGCTCTTCTCCCCTTTTCCCAGGCGGTTGCCAGCTGGGAATCACGGCCAAGGGCGAGCGCTTGAAACACTGGTACGAGTGTCTGAAGAACAAGGACAAGAAGATCGAGCGCTGGCACACCCTGCAGAACGAGAACCACGTGGCCAGTGATTAAAGGGAGCCTCTCTCCAGCCCTCCCCACCCTCTGCCACGCCCCTGTAGGTCCCTGATGTCCCTGGTGTCCCGTCTTCCAGCGCAGCCACGCCTTGCTACAGCCTCTGATCCCGGGGTCCTCCATCCTCCCCTCCACTGAAAAATCCCCCAGATCTTTTCTATTCTCCTTTATTTATTTTCAGCTGGGGGAGGGAGGCTGTCGAGTCCCCCTGGTGTGTGATTTTAGCAAGCAATAGTTCCCTCCTGACTGTTCCCCGCTCTCTCTCTCTCCCTGGTCCCCGTGGCAGCGTTCCTGTCGCGTTCCTGACGCTCTGTGTCCCTCCAGCCTCCGCTCCTGGCGGCGTCTCCCGGCGGGAGATGGGAGTGCTGGGCTTGGCAGCGTCAGCCTGTCCTGCTTGTGTGATCTCAATACCTCAGTTGCAATAACGAAAAAGCTCCTTTGGCTTTGGTGTGGGTGTCACCGTCGCCTGGTGTCCGTGTCGTCGTGGCTAGGCCAAATCCGGTGTCACCGGTGTCATCCTGCGAGTCCTGCTTGAGCTTCACCTCTGGTTTGGCCCACTTTGTGACACATCCTTTGCTGAGAAGATCCACCACCAACGCAGTGACAGCGACAAGGAGGGTTTAGGGAGCTCTGTGCTCGCAGGGAAGCAGGTTTGGGCTGGGTCGTGGTGGTTCCTTCGCCCCGGGAATTTGGGGGCTCTGTTGCTGTGGGAGCCCAGCTGTGGTTTAGGGTTGTGACTACCTCCTCTTCACCTCTGAGCTGTGTAGTAGTGACTGGCCGAGCCCTGAAGGCAGTCCCTGAGTCCCCTCAGACCCCTCCTGCTTCCAAGGATTTGGTGTTCCTCAGGAGGGAAGCTGAGGGAGCTGCTACTTCCCCCCAAGCCCCTGATATGTGCAAGGATTACTGCTTTAAACCACCACAACTCCTGGAATTAGCTGGGACAGTCCAAGAGCTTCCAAACTTGAGTTGTTTTGGTTTGGTTTTCTTTTGTTTTTCCCAATTTTCTGCACAATAACCTTTGTCCTCAGCCTGCACTTTAAGGATGGCCTGGAGCTGTTGGATCTGGTGTGGACAGCAGGAGAGCACAGACTCTCTGCAGCTGCTGGGCTCTGGGACCATTCCCTGGCTCTGGAACCATTCCCTGGCTCTGGAAAACCCCAAGCACAGCCCTGTGGATAGGAGCACACTAAGCACCATGGAATATATGGAATTTTTTGTCACGCTGAGCATGTTGTGTGAAACCTCCCCTGGCCCCTCGAGTCCCCTGCACCCTCTGCTGCAGCCGCTCGCTCTTTGACTTGGATGAGTTTTGTTTTCCTGGTATTTGCTTTATTTCCCCCCACCCCCAGCAGAACTTGCTGATGTGCCCTGAGTGTCCCCAGCCCTGAGTGACACAAACCCTTCTGTGCTGAGCTGGCCCTGCCTGACCCGGGCTCCCCCCTCCTTGGATCTCCAGGTGGGAAAAACCAACCCAACCCACCCCAGAGGGTCCAGCCAGAGCTGGGAATCCTCTTCCATTGCCCCAGGCTCCATCCTGGGATTGTGCTTGTGGCTGGCTGAGCAGAGGGGTGGAATGGAAGAGTACACCTGGAAATTTTCCCCTTTCTCATGGAATTCTTGCCTCTGTGCCAGCCAGTGTGGCATCCCTGAGCCCCTCTGGCAGGACCCAGAGTGAAACAATCCTGTTCTTTTGGGCTGTTTCCCTCTGCATCCCATGCTGAAGCCTCCCTGCTCCAGGCCCAGGTGGGCTGTGGGATTAATCCAGGATTAATGGTCAAACTCTCCCTTTTTCAACCTTAATGACTCTAAGCTGCCACCATCCTTTCCATAGGGATGGACCTGGCCCAAATATTCCTGTTCACACCCAGAGCAGTACTTGGGCACGGAGCTGTGCTGGGGAAATGAGTGGCTGAAGGTAAAAAAACCTTTAAAAATAATTATTTAAGCAATTCCTTGATTTCCCCCAGCCCTGTAGCAGCCCAGCCTCCTTTGTATGTGCAGAACAACTCACTTAAGGTTACCCTTAATCCTATCCTGTATCCCCATTCCCTGTTCAGCCTGCTTTCTTTGGGAAAAGAATACTCAGATCATCTCTTTGCACCTCCAAAAATCAAGAGCAACTTGCCAATCTTCTCAGTATTGTGCAAAACCACGGCCCTGGTCTCTGCACCCCCTCTTCTCAGTTTTTCTGATGGTAATTCCTGCCCTGAATGACTTCTTTTTGTTGTAAATAAAGCATGCACCTGTGGATTGGGAATGGTGAAAAACAAACAAACAAAAAAAAAGGCAAAAAAAGAAAATTAAAAGCCTCTTCTACTGCTGTTTGCATTCAGACTCGCATGCAGTGATTTTACAGCCAAATATCAGTTTACAACTGTTAAGAGAAAAAGAAAACATTACACAGGAATTAGAAATCCTCCAGTCTTCCGCTGCATGCAGCACAACATCCTCTCTTGGTGTGGTATCTAATAAAGTGAGACTATTGGAAAAGAACAAAAAAAAAAAAAACAAAAAAAAACCCGGTTTTTGGCTTCTTTCATTCCCTGTGGGAACAGGAACCTCATGGGGTGGGCAGAGGGCCTGGTTCTGGGAATTCCTGCTGGGTTGGGGCTGCTGGAATTGAGTTGGGCTGGAGATGCTGAGGAGTTTGGGGTGGTTGGGGGAGAGATCCTGGCTCCTCTGGGGGACGGGTAACAGGAATTCCTGGGTTTGGGAATATCCTGGGTAAAATCGTGCAGGTTTCAGTCATCCCCGCGCTCCCCCTCGCTCGGTGCCTGGGGGTGAATGCCCTGAGGAAAAGCAGGAGTGGTGCTGGGAGGTTTTTTCCCCTCCCAGTGCCCTCCCTCACCCCCGGTTTGGGGAGCAGGAGTGGTGGCAGCTCCCGTTGTGCTGCTGCTCCAACCGAGCAACGCTTTCCTTTTATTTCCTTTTATTTATTTCCTTTTATTGGGGCGCTTTTAGGCTCAATTCCCAGGGCAGGGCTGGTGGGAGCCCCTGGACGCAGCCCTGGGTGGTGACATCGCCCCTCGGGGACATCGCCGCTCCGTGTGCCCAGACGGGGACCGGGGGCGGCGGTGGCCGGGCCGGTGGCGATGCCCAGGGACAGCAGCAGATGTCACTGGAGCTCCAGGCACGGAGCGGGAAGGAGCTGCCGGAAGGATGTCCCGCTATTTCCAGGAATTTGGGAATTTAGGAGACAATCGCACCCCGCTCCTGCCGCTGCTTCTCTTCCAAATTTTCAGTGGCAGGGAAGAGTTGAGGCTTTATCCATTGGGAAAAAATGTTCCTAGGGAAGTCCAGCGGCCTTAAAACTGAGCTTTAACTTCTTTTTGATGGTTTTGTTTTCCAGCGTTGGGTTCTTCTCATTGATTTTTCCTCCTCTTCATTTCCTACCCAGCAAGTGGCCAGCAGAGAAATCCCAGTGGAGGAATTCCAGTCCCATCCAAGACCTCCCAGCCAAGAAATCCAATCTAAGAGGTCGCAGCAGAGACACCATCCAGTTCCAGATGGATGGGATGAGGATTCTCTGGGATGAAGGTGCTGTGCTGTTTGTGGATGAGGCAGCACCAGCCGTGGTTGGTTGTGAATTGCTGAATGGAAAATTATTCCAAAGAGGGATTCTGCTCAAATCCATGGGAATAGGAGAGGATTCCCTCTAGTTCCTGTTTCTCCTCCCATTTTCTTCTCAGCCTCTCTGGAAGGAAAGTCCTTGGATTGCAAACTGGGCTTGTTCAGGACCATCCTTTGAATCTCCTGCTTCTGTAGGTGGCTTCCCAGCTTTGGTTCCATCTCAGCACACCTGAACGATTCCATTCTTCCAGCCACTTTCTTCGTGTGCTGGTTGGGTTTGGACCTTTGGAGCAATCAATGGATTCTCATCCCTGTTCTGGCCAGGCCTGGCAGGAGCAGGAATTTACAGTGGTTGGGGAATCAATTCCAGTTTGCTCTTCAGCCAGGGGGCTGGGGAATGGGGATGGCAGCAGCACCTTTAGCAGCTGCCAGGACCTCAGGCAGCTCCTTGGCTGATCTGGGAGAGGGGCCAGGACCATCCCTGGAGAAAAGCCATGGGATGGAGGTGTTGGCAAAGTCTTGGGCTTTTGTTCCTCTCCTGCAAAATCCAGTGTGGCCGAGTGGTTCCTGTCCAAGGCTCCCGTGGCTCCAGGAGGTCACAGCAGCACCCAGTGACCCAACTCATGCCCTGCAGTGCCATTTTCTGATTGCCTCCTGTGGGATAATTCATTTAAAAATTCCATGTTATGGAGCTCTCCTCATCTCCTGCCTGATCCTGGGGCATCAGGAGCGCACTGAGCAGGAGAGAAATCTTCCCTGGCTTCCCATCTCCTGAGGGAAAAAAATAAAATAAATAAACCAAGCTCTTCCTCTTTAACATTTCACTTAAAAAATAGAGGAGCTCAAATAAATAAATCCCTCCTCTATCCTCTTTCAAGCCCAGCTTTTCCAAAAGCCAGCAGGGAGAAATCTCTTTATCTCCCAGGGCTGAGATAACAATGTAATTATGAGCTGGGATCAATGGCTTTCACCTCATCAGTCCTCAGCCTAAAATAAACTCTTCTCTTTCCACTCCAGTGCCCAGAGCTTGGCTACCACCTCCTCTGGGCTACTGGCCACTGCAGTGGTGGAGGTCTTGCTGGCATCTGGAGAGGCCATGAAGGTTTTCCTGGGGGAAGCCGAGTTTTGAGATGTTTTCTTTCACAGGAGAATGTTGAATCTTGAGTGGGAGAGGCCAGTGGAGACCCTCAGGGGATGCTCAGCTCCTCCCGTGCCAGGGAAACACCGAGCTATGTTTTAGTGGCTGTGTGAATTTCCTGACTTTTTTGGGAAAGGAAATTCCAGACATTAAATATCAGCTTTTTTTTTTTTTTTTTAATTGCAGGCTACAGAATGGGAGTGTAACTTATGGCAGTTGGAGAGAGGAGTGGTCTGCAGCAGCCATAAATCCCGGATTCCAACAGACTCCATACTCCAAGAAAAGTAGCATGGGATAATGTGAAGGGAATTGGAGAAGGAAAGGGAGTCTGGTTAAGCCCATCTTGAATATTAACTGGGCATAATGGTTTAACTGGTTTGTACTGGGAGAGGCCCCAGGAGATGGAGTTGGAATGAGGAATGCACCCTGTGTGGAGGTGTTTGGGATGGGATGGGATGGGATGGGATGGGATGGGATGGGATGGGATGGGATGGGATGGGATGGGATGGGAGGGGATGGGATGGGATGGGATCTCCAGCACATGGGAACTGTCTCAATGCCAGGCTCAGCTGGGATAATTTCTGCTCCTGCCCACGCTGCCCAACGTGGAAAGTGGCATTTCATTAGAAACAAGCACAAAAATCCGACCTTTTCCACCCTGCTCCCGTCATCCCATGGCTTTGCTTCCATGGCTTTGCTGTTTTCCAACTCCATCCCAGCCTGGCTGTGGTGCTGAGCTCACCTCAGCTGTTCCCTGGGGAGTGCATTTCAGAGAGCAGCATTGTCCAGGCCACGGGGAATGGGTTTAAACTGGCAGAGAGTGGGTTAGGATGGGATGTTATTCCCACATCCCACAGGGGTGGGAAGGGGATCGCTCCCTCCCCTAATCCCTGCCGTGTGGATCCAGCCCTTTCCATCCTGCTGCTGCACCAAGAGCTGGAAAACTGCATTTTCCTGGAGTGCAGGTGGGGTTGTTCTCAGCTGGGAGTGGAATTTGGGCCTGGCAGGAGCAGGATGGGAGCTGGGGAGCAGCGGGTGCTGCACCCTCGGTGTGGGGGACACGGACACGGCTCCTTTGGGGACATTTTGGGAATGCTGGGCAGTGAATGCAAGCCCCTCACCAAAGGTCACAGCGAAATGGGACGATCAGGCGGTGGGATGCCGGCTCCTGCCTTCCAAGCTGGATGGAGCAGCTGGAATCGGGCTGGAAAACTGCAGTTTTCTGCTTTCAGAGATCTGAGCAGTTCCCTGAATCCATTAGGGCCGCAGAGATAACGGATTTCTCAGGGGAAAATCCCAACAAACTCCTTTCAAAAGCTGTCCAAACAAAAAGGCTCTCCTCGATCCGGGCAAACCGGGGAATAAAAGCCGTGGCAGACAGAAAGGAGCAAAAAAAAAAAATTAATTTAGTTCGGGTCAAAGGGAATTGCCACTGAGAAGCCTTGGGGGTGTTTGTAAACAGGATGGGCTGAATTTGAGAGGGAAGGAGCCTGAGAAATTCACGGGTGTCTCTGTCACTCCTCTTTGTCCCCTGATGAGGGTCAGCATCGTTAATTAAGGGCCAGCTGGGCAGAGCCGAGGAGCTGATCGGTATCTCCCTGATAAGAGCCCTGTCATGGAAACCCTGAGTGCCACAGCCAAGATCTCCAGAGCCTCGGCAAATCAGGGCTTTATTCAGCCGCTAACAAAGAGTATTTTCCTTTTAAAATCCAAGTTATTCAGCTCCGTGTGACTCCCGCTCCTTTGTAAAGGCAGGTGGGACTTCCAGAGGGGGAATTCAGGCTCTGCCTTATCTCCAAAACTCTCCCAAAGGATGAGTTTCCAGGAGCTCTCACCTTGCTGGAGCTCACACCTTTCATCCCCAGCTGCTCTCAGGGTGTTTTTAATGTCTCGGCCTTGCAAACTGGCTGTGATCGAGCGGCTGGAAAGTTTTCAGGGAAACAAGGAGACCGGCAGGAAAAGTGGGAATGAAAACCTGCCTAAGGGAAAGCTGGCCTGCCAGGTGTAATCAAGGTAGGCTACACCCCTGAAAAAGGAGCTCCTTCCACCCCTGGAAGGGCTCAAGGTGAGGTTGGATGGGGCTTGGAGCAACCTGGGGTAGTGGAAAACAACAAGGGGTGGAATGGGATGAATTTAAAATTCCCCTCCAACCCAAATTTTTCTGGGATTCGCGGAGGAAGCAGAAGAACGAAGCAAAGCCGCTGAATTAAAAACGCAGGAAAAGGGAAAATAAAGCCCAGCAGGTTCCTGGGAAGGGTTCACAGGAGCTGGCGGGCTCTGGTGCACCAGGATAACCCCGAGCCGGAGCTGCTTCCCTGGAGTGGGAATCTTATCGATCTCCTTTGTTTTACAAGCGGCGCTGACGTGATGATATTTGGCAGCAGCGTTAACACTGAAATATGAGCTGCGCTCGGGCCTCTTTATCTTTAATTGTTTGAAAAATGACACGGGGATGGCGTTGGTGCCCTGGAAATCATCCCGGGGCTGCGGGGGACGTGCTGATTCACAGGTTGGGAACCTGCTGGTGTGACGCAGGGACCTGTGTGGGTCACTCCGACTTTTCCCAGTCCCTGGAATCTCGTGGTCCCGCAGCGGTGGCTGAAGGTGCTGGAAAGTCTCCTGTGCTCATGGAAGTGGCCCCTGGCTGCTGTCCCCGGGGCAGGGTGTGACAGGAGGAGGTGGGGGCAGCAGGGCCACCCACCCATGGGACAGCTGCTGGTGGTGGCAGCGCAACGTTCATCCATCCCGGGTTATTTTCCATGTCTTTTTTCCCCTAATCGGCTTGAAACCCTTGTCAGCATCCCACGCAGGAGCTGGGGAGAAAGGCAGAGGGAGGTGGGCTGCGCTGACATTTAATTCAGGCGAGGATTTAAGGATTTACGCTGAAATGGAGTTAAAAAATTCCTGTCCTGGTGCCAACCAGCTGCAGCCAAGATCTTGGGACAGCCACGGCCTGGGAATGTTGGTCTGTCCCTGGGATGGGGAGGATTTACACCCCAGATATTCCTGCTTTTGGAAAGGGGTCTGACACCTCTTTAGGCTGCCACGGGCACTTGGGGCAGGTCCCTCCCTCCACTTCACTTTTTGTTTTCCCCGGCCGGGGGGATGATGGGGTGGGAATTCATCCCTCCTCTTCAGCTCCTGGGAAATCGGTCCCTGCCTGATGGGGAATGTGCTGACCCAAATCTGCACCTCCTTAAATCTTTCAACACCGGTGAATTTGTGAAAGGGCCACAGATGCACTGGGAGGAAATTTTAAGCATTAGTGTGGAAAGGAGCCTTTTAAACACCCCCACTTATTTATTGGTGGCTTTGTGCCTCAGCGTGGAAAGGCAACACAGCAATTTATTGACCTTTTTTTTTTTTTTTCCCCAGTTTTTTATTCAGATATTTTCAACAGATACTCCTCAGGGCAGGTGTGACTGGCACCAGAGCTGAGGGAAGAGCTCACGGCAGCAGCAGCAGCAGCCAGGAGCAGATCCCTGGGACAAATCCCAACCCATGGAGCAGCTGGGATGCTCGGGATGTGAGCCAGCCCCGGGATGCAGGGGGGCGCTGCGGCAGGAGCTGGTTCCAGGTGCAGCTTCCCGAGTCTTCTCTTGCTCCAGCAGCGAATGGTCCCTCCTGGAGCTGAATAATTCCGGCTCTGCAGCGCTGCCCCTCCCGCCGGGAGCGCGGCACGGCCGGGGAATGGCAATGAGCCATGAGGCGCTGCGGAGCTGGGCTCGGCAAGATGGGAATTCGTCCTTTCCCCCTTCCAGGCGATGCCATCCCGACCTCGGGGCATGTCCCCTTCCCAGGAGGACCAAGCTGGAGCCCTGGAGCCAGGTTGGATGGGCCGGGATGCGGCGCTGGCACGGGAAATTTGCTCCTGGCGCGGCTTTGAGATGCGAGTGGTGTCGCGGCCTTGGGGACACGAGTGAGGACACGAGGTGGCTTCAGGACAAGGAGCAGCCAGAGGCTGCTAGGCAAATAAACCTTGTCTCCAGGTCCTTGTCACCGTGCTCCGGGTGTCCCCAGGGCTGGAGCACAGCCCAGACACCCCGGGCTGTCCTTGCAGCATCTCTGTCCCTTTCCTCCTGTCTCTGCCCTTCGCATCCTCCTGCTCTCCCGGGATTCCTCTCGGCTGTGGATTTTCCAGGGAGTGCTTCCAGCATTGTGTGGTGCAGGAACAGGTGGCAAATCGCTCTGGAGAGCAGGAGGGTTCGTCACTAAAGTGGGAAGCAGGAGCCTGGGAGCTGCAGCTTTGTGCCCTCTGTGTGTCCCATGGATGGATGGGATGGAGGGAGACCAAAACCACCTCTGCTCCTTGGTGAATCTGTTCTTGCACCAGTGGAGCTGGAATTGTGGTCCTGAGTGGCACCTGGAAGGTTGCACATTGTGGGATATCCAAGGGGGGGACAATGGGCTGAGTATCTCATGGTTCCAGTGTCCATCTCTCCTGATGGAGCTGCCAAAATTCCTGCTCCATTTTCGAGATGAGCCAGGCTGTGGATAAAATAATTTGCTGAGAATCATTAACCTAATGATGGAGGCTTTGGATAAACAGCTAAGCCTGGCTGGGGGGGGGAAATGGGCTTAATTGTGGCTCTGGAAAAAGGGAAAAGGGATTGGGATGAGCGCTGGGGGGTTCAGGGGTATCAAGGCTGGGGTCTCCTCCCAGCCCCCTCCCCCCCAATCCCAGGGACTTTCAGCCCCATCCCACCCCTCTCCATCCCAGAGATGGAAAGGAGCAGGAATGGGATGGGAGCACCAGAATCCTGCCTGGTTTATATAATATATCCATAAATCAAAAAACGGGATTTATGGATAAAACCCCAGGACCACATCCCAGCCCTGCTGCAGGGTCTAAGGGGAAACTGAAAAGCAGCTTAGGGACCCGAAGCTTTTCCTGTTTTTGGAAATATTGGAGATGATGGGAAGTGGCACTGGGCAGGAGGAAGTTCGGAGTGAATATTCCCATTTATCCCGGACAAGCAGGTTTTCCAGGAAAGGAAATGTCACCAGATCCATCTTTAGGTGTCTTTGCATTCTATTTTTGTCAGAATTAACTTTGGAGCTGGGTGAGCTCTAAATGCCAATAATTAAACCCAAACAGCCCCAGGATCAGGTGCCACCCCCTGTCCCCAATGGGGCCCTGGCCCTATTATTTGAAATTGATGCAATTATTCTTCTGGCAGAGTAATAAATTTCTGTTCTGCAGTGCCCAGCGGACCCTAAAGCAGAACAAATGCTTTAATAAACCCAGGAAGGGCCTTCCTGGAAGCCAGAATGTTGGGTTATTAAGGAGAGGAGCAGGTTTGGGAATGTTTAATAAATGATTGCCTGATATTTCTTGCTTGCAATGTACCTCTCTGATTACTAAATGTTTTCTGCTCACTGATTAACTTTGTTTATTTCTTAATTAGGTTCAGCGCCGGCTGTCTCGTGGTTCCCAAATAATTGTTTGATTAATGGGCCTGGATTTACATTTTCATTAGCCCCCCCCCAATTAGCAGTGCCAGAACAGGCAGATCTGGGCCCTCAGAATGACAATTTTAGCCCATTAAGTAATAACTGTTGTATTGATCGGGGATAATGGAGCACAGGCAGAAAATCCAGGCCTGAGTCACAGAATTCCCGGGGGGAATGTTGGGAATGCACCCCAGCAGCACCAGCTCCCTTTGCCTCCACCCGGTGATTAAGGGGTTTTAATTGATTGCAGTTTGGGCATTGATTGGTGAGGGAGGGCTCCCAATGGATGGGACAGGATGAGAAATGGGGCTGGGATGGGACTGCATGAGGAGTGAGAATGGGGTAGGGATAGGGACAGAAATAGGAATAGAGGCAGGAATAGGGGTGGGAACAGCCAGGGGCACAAGGACAAAGAGGAGGACACTGCCAAGGAGCCGCTTGGCTGCTCACCCCAAGGAAAGGGAGAGGAGTCCCTGCTTGTGTCAGCCTGAAATGTGCCTGGAGATGCTCCCCCAGCGGGGAGGAGGAGACTCTGGGGGACAAACAAACCCTTGTCCATATTCCCAGGGGACATGCCAGGCTGTGGGGATGTCACCCTGGCAGGGCTTTGTCACTCGTAGCACTCCAGAAGAGCCCGCTGCTCTATTTGCTCTCACCACAACCGTGGCCTTTTTCTTTTTTTT
>VXAX01007279.1:586801-607031 GCA_013399835.1 Leptocoma aspasia
TTTTTTCCTCATACTGGATGCTGCTCTCCAAAAGTAGGACACAGCCATTCCACGTGTCTGCTCCAAAGCTCCATAATCTCCTGCCTGTGGCCAGGCTCGGGAATCATCGGGAGCCCTCTGGCCATGAGCAGGTTTGTTTGGGTGCTCCAGATCCAGTGAGGAGAGGTTGGAGGGGATGGAGCCCCCCGGGAAATCTGGCATCTCCTCCTGTTTTCGGGAGTGATATCACCCCTGTCTGAGGGCTGTCACACACTGATGTGGCACTTCCTCCTCCCCAGCATCCCACTGCCCTCACCCCTGGGATGCTCCTCATCCTCACCAGCAGGGAGGAAGGCAGAGCAAATCCCTCTGCTGGGAGCTGCTAAGGGAGGAGGATGGCAAAATGGGGCAAAAATGGGGATTTTGGAAGGTTTTCCTGAGTTTCCCCATTCCACATTGGAAGAAATCTGGATATGCCTCGCTGTTCTCCAGCTTTCCTCCCTCTGGAGTGCAAACCTGCCCCAGGGAGGGTGAGGAGCAGCTCACAGCTCATTTATCAGCCAGAGCTGAGGGAAGAGCCAAAATCCTGTGGCAAAGCCACGGGAAGCAGCTTTGCCTCTGGATTCAGAGCTCCGTGGAAGCGTCAGGATGATCCCTGTGCACACAGATGGCTCCTCTGCTCCCTCCAGCCAAACACCTGTGCTGCCACCAGGATCTGGGGACCTGCTCCGGCTGGGAATGTCCTGATCCAGACCAAAAGCACCACCAAGGGCATGGCCTGGAGCAGCCACAGCCCCAGGCCAAGCCCAAAACTCCAAATGTTCACTGGAAAATTTCCAGCTCTGCCTTGTGTGCTGTCCATCCAGGAGCGAGGATTTATGGCCCAAAAATTCCCTCCTTCAAACATTTTTCCTCCAAAAGCCCCGAGTTTGCAGAGCAGGAAGAAATTCCAATCTGGCAGCGCCATCCGTGGATTCTCCTGGAAGGATGTGGCACAGTCACATCCCAGTGCCTGCTGCGCTCCGAGGGCAGGAGCAAACTCCAACACGAGAAAGACAAACCCAGATCCATGAATTAGTGGGAAGAAATGGAAATTCGATCCCTTTTTGAAGTTTAAAGGGAAGGTGCTGTGCCGGGCTGTGCCTGAGGGAGGATGGGGGAATGGGAGCTGAAGCTGGGATGTGCCTCCCTCCTCATGGAGCACCAGGAATTCTCAGGACACCCCTGACAGGAACCTCCATCACATTTTGGAGCTCTGGAAAACAAAGCCCTGAGCCCCAAAATCAGCTGGAAGCACCTGCATGGATTGCAAACTGCCCATTGCTTGGGAATTCCTGCATGGATTGCAAACTGCCCATTGCTTGGGAATTCCTGCATGGATTGCAAACTGCCCATTGCTTGGGAATTCCTGCATGGATTGCAAACTGCCCATTGCTTGGGAATTCCTGCATGGCTTAAGGAATGCTTTGTGTTTAGGGCGAAAATTGCAGCTGGCTAAGGACAAGGGAGGGATGATTTTCAACTGAAAACGGAGAGATTTCGATTGGATTTCTGGAAGAAATCCTTCTGAGGGTGGGGAGGGCCTGGCACAAAGTGCCCAGAGAAGCTGTGGCTGCCCCTGGATCCCTGGAAGGGTCCAAGGCCAGGTGGGATGGAGCACCCCCTCTTTCCCTGAGCCATCTCCTCCTCCCCAAACCACCCCCTCCTGCTCTAAATCTTTCTTTCCTGACCCAAAGTGCCCCTCCCTGCCCTGTGCCAGCAGCACAATCCCAAAGTGTTGGTTTTTATAATTTATTAGCAGGACAAACTGATTTAGGCCCTGCTGTCAAACGGGATATTGTATTCCAGGAGTTTATCCCTGGGGAACAAATAAACAAACACAGCGCTGGAAACCTCATGAATTTTTAAAAGAGCTTATCAAAATCTTTTTTTTTTCCCCTTTTCACACAGGCGTAGTGGCTGAAAGGGGAAATATCCCCTCCATCTGCATTCCCAGCACTTCTTTTCCCTTCAATCCCTTAATCCTCTTCTTTCCAACTTTAATCCACACGGTTGCCTCTTTCTTGTTTGGTTTTTTTATTAATTCCCCCCACTCCAAATAATCACAAAACCAACACCAAGACTCCAGAGCTCCGTGTCCAAACTCCCAGCTCCGTGAGCATCCACAAAAGCCTGAGCATTACATCATCCCAATTCCTATTTTTTCCCCTCTTTCTACCCTAGAATGACCCCGGATTTGCAGCCCCGGGGCGTTTCTTGGGATTGCACGCAGCAGGAATTGGCCATCCATCACTGCCTGCCCCGGGAGAGCCGCTCCCCCCTGGAGACATCGCTGTCATTGGCATCCTAATGAGTTAATTAAGGAAAAGCAGGGCAGGAGAGGTGCGGGCCCTCCGGGAACGCTTCCTTGGAGAGGCTCATGGAATTCCCAGGGAACCGTGGCTGCTTCCCGGGGGAGCAGGGAAACACCAGAACTGCGGAAAAGCCTTCAGCAGCTCCAGGGGGATCACAGAATGTTGGATTCCCGTTCCAAAGAGATATTCCCAATATTCCCCCGCAGCTGCCAGGGGCTGGCCCGTCCTTTTCAGCGCCGGGGATGATCCGCATGGATCTCCTGCCTCCAACCCCTCCCGATCCCAAAATTCGTCCCTGAAAGCAATTCAAACCCATCGGCAAAACCCTGCTCAGCCCCTTTTCAGCGATTCCAGCTTGCTCCTGCCCAAATTGTACCGCTGGAAAATGAATGTGGGAAGGAAAAGCTGGAAAGGCCAGCAGGAGCTTGTTATTCCACAAATTTCCTGATTCCTGGGCATTATTCCCCTTCCTGCCCCACACAGCTCAGGTGGAGCAGAAGCACCGGGAGGGCAAGATTTGCTAATTATTGACTTTTAATCAGCTGCTCCCTGATAGCTCAGCCCAGCTTCCCAGTCCAGGAAAAGCAGGATTGCAGGGACATTTTCCACCTGCAGAGGAGCACCCTGGGAGGTCAGCAGGGGTATAAATATGTCAGTAAATGAAATAGTCTCCTTATCCTGCCCTTTCCTGGATGTCACCGCCCTGTCACCCAGAGATGGAAGTACAAGCACGGCCTCACCCTTGGGAAGAAGGCAAAAGCTCTGGAAAAGCTCTGGGATGCTGCTCCAGCATCTGCCATGGGAATGTCAGGGAGCAGCAGGAGAGAAACTCCCTTTCAGCTGCACCCTGCAACCCCCAGGCAAAAAAGTGATCTCCTAAAACATCGAATTTCAAATCCCAAAGGGCCCTGAATGTGACTTCAATCCCAAATTTGTTTTCCCACACCCCGGCTCGTTATGGAGCAGAGCACAACAGCACCAGGCATCCCATTTAAATTGGAGATTCTGACCTTTCTGCTGAGGACCTTTCCAGCCATCCTGTTTCCAGCTTTTTTTTTTTTTTTCGTGTGTGTGTGTGTGTGTGTGTGTGTGTGTGTGTGTGTGTGTGTGTGTGTGTGTGTGTGTGTGTGTGTGTGTGTGTGTGTGTGTGTGTGTGTGTGTGTGTGTGTGTGTGTGTGTGTGTGTATGCTGGCACTTCCTAATCCTCCAAATGAGATTGGATGCAGTTTTTCAATATTATAATGCACTGCATCCTCTTTTTCCCAAGCCCTCAGGTAATTAGAAGATTTTTAAATGCCCATGAAGGAGGGCTGCAGTGGTGTGGAGGAGGGGACGGTCCCTCCAGTGTCCCCACTGGGGTGGGGACCCAGTATTTGCCCTTTTCCAGTGATAGGCACCCCGGTGCCAGACTCTGGGAGCCACTGGCTCTGTTTCCCTGGATAAGGCTGGTGCCAGGAACCACCACAATCACTTTTGGCTCAAAATCCAGCGTCCCTGACGTAGGGATTTATCTGGGGACACTTCAGGCCAATGTCAAGAGTCCCTTGTCAATAACCTCGATGTCTTTGGGATAAAAAACAACTCTCAAAACCCTCAAATTGGGTCCTTCTGGTGCAGCATCACTGGGAGCAGGGATTGGGAATCGCTTCTGTTACACCATGGTCCATAAGGAAATTAGATTTGATGTCCCAGGAGGATCCTGGGAAGCCAGACTTTATTCCAACAGATGGTGCTCCCAGGGTGCATCCCATCAGGAGAGCTGGAATTGCAAAAGCAGGGGGGACATCCCTGCTTTTATCAAACACAAGGAAGAATCGCTGGGAGTTTGGAAAGCCCTTGGGCAGTGGGATCCACTGGCCCAGCCCTTGGGCAGGTCCCATCTCCCCCCATTCCCGCAATTCCCGGAGCTTGGCCGGAGAGAACAAAATCCCGGGAGGATTAAAATAGTACAAAGCAGCTCCTCAGCCCCCAGACTGGAACTGAGGCAGCATTCCCAGCCTGGTTTCCTATGGAAACGAGCGCCGCGGTCCAGCCGCTTCCCTGCGCCTGCCCGGGGCGGTGTCGGATGGCTGCTCGCACATGGATGTTCCTAAATCCCGCATGGATGTTCCCAAATCCCACATGGATGTTCCCAAATCCCGCATGGATGTTCCTAAATCCCGCATGGATGTTCCCAAATCCCACATGGATGTTCCTAAATCCCACATGGATGTTCCTAAATCCCGCATGGATGTTCCCAAATCCCGCATGGATGTTCCTAAATCCCACATGGATGTTCCCAAATCCCACATGGATGTTCCCAAATCCCGCATGGATGTTCCCAAATCCCGCATGGATGTTCCTAAATCCCGCATGGATGTTCCTAAATCCTGCATAGATGTTCCCAAATCCCGCATGGATGTTCCTAAATCCCACATGGATGTTCCCAAATCCCGCATGGATCGGGCCGAGGCTCCGCTTTCCCTGGATCCAGCCCTCCCTCGGCTGCTGCGTCCCCGGGGCTCCCACCAGGGGCTCCAGGAACGGGGATCCCAGCGGGATGTGTTGGGCACCCCCCGCTCCCCTGGCACCCGGAAAATTCCGCGCTCCCAGCCCCTATCCCTGGATGCGCCTTTGGGAGCGGAGGTTCCCAAAGATTTGGGGGAAGGTGCTGCCTTAATCGGCTTCAGGCACGGGAGTTTCCTCTGGAGCCTTTTGGAATTCTCTCCACACCTGGAGGGACTCGCTGTGTGCCACAGCCGGGAATTCTGAGGGGTTGGGATCATGCGGGTCCCAGCTGCCACCAGCACCCCCTAAAAATCCCCCCCAGCGCTTAAAGTTGCCAATAAAAGGGGTGGGGAAAAAATTCCCGCTCACTTGGATCCCTTTTGAGTCGCAATTTTTTCTTATTCCCAGGTTCCCAGGTTCAGGAAGTTTTGGAATGAATTTTTAATTGATCTGACAGCACAAAAAAAAAAAAAAAAAGAGAAAATCCACACATATGCAAACATACCTGTAGATATATCACATGATGTATTTATCTGTCTATTTATTTTGATTTATTTAGCTATGATATATTTATTTAGAATGCTTATTTAGGTAATTTATATGCATTTACATCTATATATGTAGCTATATATTGAATGTACCCGTTTATCTACATATTTTTATTTATTTATTTATGTTTCAAATGTAGGTTTAATCTTTGCTGGTTCCATTCATAATTCTCGGGCCGGTCCCGAGTGCCAGCAGGAGGATGGAACCGGATTCCCGGGAGGATCCAGATCCTCAGCATCCCTCGCTTTGGGCGCAGCAGCGGGGCCGGGGCCACCCGAGAGCTGCTTCCCGGCACTGCCGCATCCCTGAAAAACAGGGAAATCAAGAAATTAAAATTTTAAAAAAAGATCCCATCGGGGCGGCGGGAGGGAAGGGGTTAAGGCCGGCAGCCGGCGGAGGGAGCGGAGCCGCTGGATGGAGACGTTAAGAAGCGGCGCCCGGCAGCGGCTGCGGGCAGAGCCGAGCGGCAGCCGCCGGGCCGGGCTCTCCTCGGCTAACAGCCAAAAAATAAAAGAAAACAAACAGCACCACCCCTAACACCCCTGCGCAAAATAAAATTTTAAAAAATAGGAGAAAAAAGGACCACGAAGGAGGGTCGGCAGGAGCCCGGCCCGCCGGGAATTGCGCCGAGAAGCGGCGGCTGCGTGTGCGGGAAGTTGGGGGGCACCGGGTCCCCCCCGCGCCTTTGCGGGAGTTGATGATTCCCGCCTCATCCCGCCGGGGATTTTTTCGCTGGTTTCTGCTGGTTTGGGAAGGGTTTTGCTTCGCGCAGGGAGCCAGGCAGGAGAGAGCTCTCCTCACCTCATCCTCCTTCCCAGACTTTGTGCAGGAACATCTCCGCCGGGGAAATAAGGAACAAAAGGGGAGGTAATCCTGCCAGAAGCCTCTCTCCTGTTTGTTTTCCTCTTCCCCCATCCATGCTGGCAACTTCGGGGAATAATTTAATACAAAGATGAGCAGGGAGAGCAGAGGCTGTTGCAGAACGGCGTGAAGGTAACCTTGAGCTGAGCCCTATAAACCCCGGCCTCCGTCAAGGCAGGATTAAAGAAACTTTCCTGGCAATCCAGAGCTGGGGATCCCAGCCTGGCACTGGGAATTACAGCCCCGGGAGTCCCCACCCAGCCTGGCCCTGGCTCACTGCACCTTCTCGTCCGGTGAGTGTCGTATCCTTCCTTCCTTCCTCTGGGAATTTATCTGGGAGTTATCCTTCATAAGGGGCTGTCCCTTCCCTGGGCTTGGGAAAGAGCTCTCCCTTGGAATATCGAAAGCTGTTGAGCTCCAGGGGCTCCTCCAAGGCACGATTTGTTAGCCGTTGTTAGGTTTTTAAAAATACATTATTATATTCGAGATATTATTAGCAATTATTGTGGTTTTATATGGATTATATTACATCTATTTTATATATTATTAGCAGATATTATGGTTTTATATTTCTTATTCTATTATCTATATTATTAGCCCCATCATGATTGTTATATACATTATATTATAATATTCCACATATTATTAGCAGTTATTAGGCCCAGGGAGAATTCCCCAGGGGGTTTTGCTCTGGTTTTTGGGATGCCTTTCCCAAATCCTGGTGCTCAAGGACCTGAGTCCAGCTGCAGCACCAGGGCTGGCAGTGCCTGGGTCCAGGGGGGGCTTGTGAATGTCACTGTCTTTTAGGGTCCTTGATGTTTGGGATCCTGGCAGATGGGACCCCCCCACGGAGCCCTGGATCCTCAAGGGGACATGGGGATGGTTTTTCCCTCCCAGAAAAAAAAAAAAATTCCATTCTTCCTGGGGGATCTTTTCCCCATGGAAAGCTGGGCCAACCCTCAGCAGCTGCAGGCTCCCATCCAGAGTCACAATTCCCATGGCTGAGGCAGGATCCATGAGTGTTCAGCACCATTCCCAGCTCAGTTCAGGTCCTGGGAAAATCTCTGCTTCTCCCAACCCCCTTGGACTACCAGGGACTCAGTTACTGAGCAGTGCTGCAGGGAGCTCTGGGATGGGAATTTGTGCTTCCCAGTGTGTTGGCTCTCTCTGGAGCCAGGAGCTCCTCCTGGGACTGAGGAAGGAGCGTGGGACAGGAGGATCTGCCCCGTGCTGAGGGATGAGCCTGCAGCATCCATGGGAATGGCAGATCCCTTCCCAAGCCTGGCCTCCCTCTCCCTCGTGCAGCAGGATGCAGGGAAAGAAAGGAATCAGCTCTCCGGGGAAAGGAGGGTTTGAAGGAAGTGTTGCACGAAATCCTCCTTCTCACTCCATTAATGTCCGTGGGCTGTGCAAGGCATTGTCTGCTGCTGGGAAAGCTCGTTAGTTAATTGCCCCAGTGCTGCTGTAATCCCAGATTAACGAGGGCTGAGGCAAATCTCTGTGGAGCAGACCTGAGCGTGGGATTTATGGGGGAGATTGGATTTGGCTCTTCCCTACCTGGGGAGTCCATGGGGGCTTCACCCTGGGCTGGATGTGCCCGGTGCTCCCATGGGAAGAGGTTTCTGTGGGGCTGAGCCGCACCTATGCGGGGTCACACTTCCCAAATCCCCCCTGAAGGTCCCCATGGATCCCATCGTGGGGATTTAGGCGGGGTCCTGGTGGGGTGCACCTGGATTTCCCTGGGGACAATCTCCTTTTGGTGTTTCTCATCACCTCCCGTGAATCCTGGGGCCAGGTCTGGGCTCTGGTGCTCAAAACCTCGGGATAAAACCCTTTGGCTGCCGCGGGGTTTGCTCCTCATCGTTAAGCACAAGGAGAAAAACAGCAGCGCCCTGGCTTTCCCTGGAATAAGGAGCTGTCAGGCTCGGGATGTGCCGGCAGCTGCGGTTCGGGAATGCTTTTCCACAGTGACAGCGACGTGCAGGTGTCCATGGATGGAATGTCCAGGGGATTTGGGGAGGATGAGCAGTGCAGGGAGGGCCGTGCATCCCTCAGGGGTGGCTGCCAGCCTCGGCACTGCCTCTGGAAAAGTCCATCCCGTGTATCTTAAACCTCCTTCTCCTCCGGGATTCAGGCAGCTCCGTCTGGGGGGAGCTTTGCTGAGCCAGCAGCTGGCTGGGATCCAGCTGTGCTTCCCTGGGGAACAGCCCCGGCCTTCCTCCCGCCCCCTTCCTCCTCCTCCTCCTCCTCCTGGCTCCGGGTGGGAGCGCATTCCCTGGGATGCACATCCCGGCTCCCGAAGTCTGATTGAAAACCGTAACTGGATTTTGCAGACTGGGCATGAAACCCCCCGAACGTGAGACATTAAAACTCCTTAGGTTAAACCCTGTCACAGACACTCAGCGTCCTCTGAAGGAATTACATCACCTTTTCCAAGGGCTTAAGTGTCGGGAGGGTGGGAAGAAACGGGAGAGGGAGCCTGGCAGCATCCCTCGGTGTCTCTGAGACCCCGCAATCCGGAGAGACTTCTCCCAAATACCGCCATGTGTTACCCAAAAACTGGGAATTAACGGGGGTTAATGTAGTTGAAATCGGGAATTAGACGGAGATTTCCCAGCCTTGAGCGCAGGGATGGGGCTGATGCCGGCAGCAGGAATGCTCAGGGAGGGATGTGGTGGGGGAAGGTTGGGATGCTGCTCCCCAGCACCCAAATTCAATGGCCCTGATCCCAAAGGAGGGAGCTTCCCGCTCCTTGCACAGCCCCACCCGAAGTACCCGGGGCAATGGGATAATGCTGCTGGGGAGAGCTGGATCCCCCAGACCCCTGGGGTTGCTGCAGATTAATTAATTAATGAAAATGCTAACGATGCTGGGAGGTGAACACGAAGTCCCACAGCTGGATCCCCGCTGTGCCACCTCATTTCCATCATCCCACAATTCCCTGGACCCTCTTCCCTGCCCGAATCTCTGCAATCCACGGCTATTTCCTCCCCTATTTCCTTCCCTGCCTTCCGCAGCGCCGGGTGCTTTTTAAATGATTCATGACTTAAACCATTTTTCTTTATGAGCTGCTTTTCACACTTGTGAGGGGGAATTCATCCTCCAAGAACCTGGAACGAGCTTTGATGGAATTGTGGGTGGAGGAGCAGAGCGTGAAGTAAAAACTCCCCATTTTCAGCTCCACTTGGGCCATTGTGGAGTAGAATACCCAGGGAAAGGAGCAGAGCCATGGAGATGGGATTACCTGGGAATTAGTGGCCTGGAGTGGCATTTCTTTGCTTCTGGGGGCTGGAGCAGCCTGCTCATCCCCCCTTGGATTGGTTTTGGGAGTCTCTCACCTGTCCCACAGCGAATTCCCACCACCATCACGGTGATCCCACCCCGTGCCAACCCATGGCTCTGGGGTTTGGGTGGGGATGGGCATCCCTTGGGTAGGAATTGGCATCCCTTGTACAAGAATCAGCATCCCCTGGGCAGGAATCAGCATCCCTTAGGGTCTGGGAGATCAGTGGGAATTTGCAAAGCCAGGCAGCTCAATGTCATAATTAAAAATGGGGTTAAACTTCCTTGAATAACTTGATTAAACAAAATTGCCTTTCTGGGCCAGGCTGCAGGGCCTGGGCTCGTGTAGCACTGTCCACTTATTGGAATAAGCCAGGGCAGGATCCATCCTGATGTTCCTGGATTTATTTATAGCTCAGCCCTGGCAGAAACGGGGCTGGTGCCCTGTGGGCTCCGTCCTCTGGAGAGCACAGGGAGCACTAAGAGGAGGTTGTGCAATTAGCACGACCTCATTTCAGAGGAGCCTTTTAGAGACCTTAATCAATTAGTCTGGGGCAGCCCCGAATGGATCCCGGATCCTTCTGGATCCGGATCCCTCTGGATCTCGTTGTCTCATGCCTTGGGAAAGTGCTGAGGCCATCGATAAATCCCCAAAATATTTCAAAATCAGTTTTCATCCATAAACAAAATCAGCTCCCTAATTCCAGTCCAAACTCCTCCATGGACTCCCAGCAAGGAGGAAGATTTGCAAACCCCACAAAACGCTTGGAAATCCCACACAAAAATCCACCAGCAGATGGGCAGATCCTGCCCTGGATTTTCAAATTGAGCCAATAAATCCCTAATGAGAGGTTTTTCCTTTGCATCCCTTGCTGGTTTGGCCTGTGGAAGGGATTTAGTGGCTCCACAGGGAAGCCCAGGCCTGGGAACTGTCTCACCCTTGAGGATGAGAATCCGATCCCGGTGCAGATTCCTGGGATGAGTCTGGAAGCTGCTGAGTCAGCTGCTTTTAAGGCTTCCCCAGCAGAGAGGAGGCACAAATCCATTTCTCAGCAAAATGAAGGGAGAGAGAAGCTGAATAAATAAACTTGGCTTTGATTTGAAGGTGGCTGACAGCTCCCTGTGCTCGGCCAGGGCCTGGCAGAGGCACTGGAAGGTGCTGGGTGCTCCAGGTGTGCCCTGCTGGGATGGAATAATCCTGGTTTATCTCAGTTTCATTCCCAGCCATAGTGGGATTTAAATTCAGCCCCATGTATCTCATTTGCTGCTTCCTTAAAGAGGGGAAAAGGGTGAAAATCCATTTCCACGGGGCTGGAAAAGAGGATGGGCAACTCCACCCCCAACCTCTGCCTGAGCAGCAATTCCAGGCTTCCACTGCAGGACACTTCTAGGGATGGAGGCTGAAGGGTTTGAGGGATGGCAGCACTGAGGGTGCCCAGTGTCACTGGAGGCTGTGCTGGTGTCACTGGTTGGTGCTGGGGAGCACGTGGAGCTGCAGGAACTGCTCTGCAGTGGCAGCAGCCACTTGTGGAACTGCTCTGGGATGGAGGGACATGGGGCTTTCTGGTGGTGCCCAAGTGGGTGGCTTTTGGTGACAGCAGGTCCAGGGAACCTCTATGCACTGGGTCCTGTGTCCCGTGAGTCCTGCACCCCATGGATTGGGGTCTTTTACCCCATCCCCTGGGTCCTTCAGGTCGCTGCCTTTCCAGGCTCGGCAGAAGCA
Source organism: Leptocoma aspasia (assembly GCA_013399835.1). Classification (NCBI taxonomy): domain Eukaryota; kingdom Metazoa; phylum Chordata; class Aves; order Passeriformes; family Nectariniidae; genus Leptocoma; species Leptocoma aspasia. Next base: position 598,037 of record VXAX01007279.1, read on the forward strand.
TTCCAGCATTCCCAAGGGAGCCCAGAGGGGTGCAGGACCTGCTGTCCCCATGTCCTGTGGCGTGGGACCGAGGTCGGTCCCTGCGTCACAGCCCTCCCGTGGGGTCACCCCATTGATGTCACCACCCCTCTGTTTTCCAGCCCTATTCTTTCCCCGTCCCTGTGATAAGAAATGTTAATGAGGGGATGAAATTGGATATTCTCGTCGCCTTCTCCTCCTAATGGAATTCTGGTGGTGGTTAATTTGCTGGTTTTAATGGGCCCATTGTTCTCCCGGGCTGGGGGAGCCACGTGAGGGTGTTTGACCCTGCTCAGATGGGAGGTGGTGCCTGAAGACAAGTGAACCTTGGGGCTCAATAATTGCAGAGCAATTTGAAGACAAGCCCCAAATCCATAATTGATGGGCCTTTCATTCATCTCGCTCCTGCCGCTCCCGGACCTGCTCCCACCTCTCCCGGCGCAGAGGGATGGATAAACCCGGATAAAGGTGGCAAATTATCGAGGATTTCCTTGGCCTGGGGACAGCTGACACTGCACAGGGAGGTGGGTTGGGTGTGGAGCAATGCTCAGCCAGGTATCCCGGTGCTGGGGTGAGGGTTTTGGCTCCTGGTGGGATTATACCGATGCAGAGCCGAGTACCCCATGGATGGATGAGGATTTTGGCTCCTGGTGGGATTATACCGATGCAGAGCCGAGTACCCCATGGATGGATGAGGATTTTGGCTCCTGGCAGGAGTGTGGGGATGGATGTAGGCAGGGAACCATTCCCCAATCCCGGCTGGAGCCACGTCCTGGGAAATGCCCCCACTGGGCTCTGCCGGGCTTTGGCTCTGGGTGCCAAAGGGACAAGGGAGGGATTCCCCAAGCCTGGCACTGCCAGCCGGGGGCATTTTTCCACCACTGCAGCTCCCAGGGCTGGATCCCTCCCCGGGGATGCAAGCAGGGGGATGGATCACAGCGGGTCATAGCCATGGATCGGATAATTCCCTGCTGGATAATTCCCTCCATTCCCTGCTGTCCCAGCAGCTCTCCAAGGGAAGGCCAGGCTGAGGACGCTGCATTGCGCTGCCTGGGGGCTGTCCCCGTTTGCTTCATTAGTTTGGATGACAAAGTGTGTCACCGCTGTCCCCCGGCCACGCCGCGGGCTGGGCTGGCACCGGCGCGGGGTTCAGGCAGTGGGGTTGGGGACAGGATGGAACCCCTGGGGACATCGTGGCGGGTGGCACTGGGGACCGGAGTGGCTCGTCCTTCACCCCAGCGCTGCTGCACAGGGGTGGATCCATACAATCCTTACAATCCAGGGAGCGCGGGTGGGATGCAGGGAATGGCGTTCTCCTGCATCCATCAGCTCCCGATGTCCCCAGCCCCTGCTGATACTGGGAGCACTGGTGTCCGTACTGGGAGCACTGGTGCCGGCCCTCTCTGCCGCCCTCACCGCCTGTGATCCGCCGGGAGCCGAGCCCATTATCTGCTCGAGACAATTAGCAGAAGCATTAATGGAATATATGCAAATGCGCAGTAATTGACCTGTGACTCCGCAGTTCATGATGGAGAAGGATGAGCTCCAGATGGCTTAATGAGAGTAATTTAAGCCCCTTCTTTATATGCTGTGCCGGAGCCTGGCAGTGCCAAGCCGGGGAGGGGGGGAGGAGGGGTGGCACTGGGGACACTGGGGAGCAGGGACAGCTCTGGGGATGTTCCATTTGCTCCCCAAATCACCCCGGATCCAGCTCCCATCCAAACCCTGGGAAGATGGATTTGTTCTGGATAAGGGAAAGCCAGAAAACCCTGGTCAGGGAGCACGGGAGAGCAGCCAAGCACCCCCGGGACCACCGGGCTGGGGGCTGCTCTCCCAGCATGGCCCCCCCTCCCCGGCCATGCCGAGGTGCCACCTGGACCTCCCCTGCCACATCCTGCACACGGAAAACCCAAACCCCTGCCGCTCCGAGGTTACTCAGCCTTTACTCGGCTGTGTTGGCTCCGAGCTGGGCTGGGGAGGGCTGGTTTGGGGTTGTGCCCCTCCACTGCTCTGCCCCAGCCTGTCCAGCCCTGAGCTCCATAAAATTCCCATGGCAGAGCCGGAGGTATCTGAATAACCACTCTGGGAAACCAAATTAAAATACTGATATATAATTCATGCCATATGTTCCACCAATATTTTTTATTTAATCAACTGAAGACAGATGGCAGGAACATAGAGGCCATTAAACTAATGGCACTTTGTCTTTCCATTTATTTCCATCTCCTTTCCTAAAATAAGACGAGACCGTGACAGGCAGCACACCCTGGGCACGAGACCATTCCTGGCACACTTGGATGTGTCAGCAGGGGCATTTCCCACGTGGTATTTTCCCAGGAAGGGCTGGAGCAAATCTTCTATAGCTGGCAGGGTTTAAAGGACAGAAATCTCATGAGGGAAGTGAAGCCTGGTGGGGCTGGAGGGGACTGTCCCATCCCTGCCCTTCCCGTGCCAAGAGCCACCAGGGATGGTCCTGGTGTTCCTGGGACAACACCATCCTGGTGGCAGGGTGGGAATGGGGATGCTCCTGGCTGGAGGATAGAGGATGTCATGGCAATCTCCAGTCCCTGACTGGAGAGACACCCAGGGATGTCGTGCTCCTGACCCTGTGGGATGCTGGAATATCCACTGGCAGCACCCTGCTGCCCATGCATGGAACTCACTTGGGATCTGCTGCTGCACAGATGTTTGGATCTAGGGATGAGATGTGTTCTTGCAGGGTGTGTGCACACAGCTCACCCTCCTGGGGGTGAAATTGGAAGTTTTCCATGTCCCAGAGCCATCCTGGAGCACCTCTCTTGCACAGCCAGGCAGAGACGTGCAGGCTCTGGGATTTGGGCTCACCCCACCAGCATCGCTCCCAGTGCACCCAGTTACCCACCTGGGAGAGGTGGAACTGCCCCTCTCCAGGGCTGGAAGGCGATGGAGACTGCGGGTGTCCCTCCTCACCCCCTGGAGGGACAGGGCCACCCCCCGCCCACATCCTGAGACGCTTTCCTGAATGTGCCTCTCTCTTTGACTTGCAGGTGGAGATTTCTTGCCCTGGGAGTGAGCTGAAAGGGGTTTCCTCAGACAAAGGGTCCCAGGCAGCATTCCAGGCTCCAGGCGCGTCCAGGCACCTTCCATTCTTTGTCTGAAAGGGCAGCGGTGCCGTTCCCATCCGAGCGATGCCGCCGGGAGCGAGGAGCTGCGGCAGCTGATCGGCTTTCAAATCACCTTCAAACCTCGATTTCCTTAACATGATCCCTCCATCAGCGCAGTCCCCGGGGCACAGCCGGGGGACTTTGCCGGCAGGAGAATAAACCGGGGCTGGAGGTGACAGCCAGCGCTGGAATACCCCGGCCGCCACGCGGGGACTCAAAATCCACCTTCCACAGCACTCCAGGACTTTTTAGGGTCGGGCAACAGCTTTGCACGACCTCGCCCTGCAGCTCTCACCCTATTTGCTGGCCGGGATTCACCTCCAATCCAGGCGGGAAAATCCCTTCCTCGGAGCATCCCTGGAGCCGCAGACCGGCTGCCGGGGAAGGGATGAAGACGCTATGGCCAAGCTTTTGCTAAAACTCCAGCGGTATTTCCGGCGCAAACCCGTGCGTTTCTTCACGCTGCTGGCTCTCTACCTGGCGGCTGGCAGCTTGGTTTTCCTGCATTCCGGCTTTTCCGGGGAGCCCACGGTGCCGGGGAGCCCGCGCAGCCCCGCGGCCGCCGAGGGGCCGGGGCTGCCCTACCTGGGGGTGATGCAGCTCAGCCGCGGCTTCAAGGCGGCAGCGACGATGCCGGCGGGGGGCCGACGACACGGCCCCTGGTTCAAAAGCACCTCCAAGGAGCCGTCGGACAGGGGAAAATCCCGGGATAACGGTGGCTCCCGGAGCCGGGCGCTCAGGGGCAGGAGCGGCCGCGAGAAGGAGGAGGACAGAGGTGAGGGCTGGGGACATGTGCCAAGGGTGGGGGGGGTGGTCCTCCTTTTTGCCTCTCCCAGGGGACATCACGAGTTGGGGCAGTGGTCTCTGAGGTAGTTTTGGGTTGTGCATCCCTGCCAGGACCGCACCCCCCTCAAGAAATGTGTATTTATTTATTTCTTTATAAACCACGTGCACACGCTGCTGGAGCACCGAGATTTTCTTAACACATCCCATGGGAATGCTCTGGGGAGCAGCACCCCACTCTGGAGAACATCAGTCCAGAGGATATTTCCAGAAAGATCTTCTCCCTCCTTCCTCTCCTCCCTCCTCAATTGCCAATAATCTGCATTTATTTTTTCCATCTTCACTCTTTCCCCCTGGTTCATCACCAAGCTCCGAGTCCCCCCTTGCTGTTCCAGGTGATTTTGGGGGTGGCAGCTGGGGGGATGCTGTGCCCCATCTTCCTCCCACTCTTTGGCTCTGGCAGGGGCCAAATTCAGTCTTCATTCTGTTGTCCTGAATCAACACAAAATCCAGGTCTGTGTGGGTGTTGTGTCGAGGCAGGGGCTGGCTGTGATTCCCGTGGGCTGGGCTGTGGCCTCTGGAGCCAGGAGATCCCTGCCTGGCTGGGGTCTTGTCAAGTGGGTCCGTTATTAATGATCAAGGATAAGAAAATGGAATAATTCCCACTGATTTTTTAAAATGCCATCTATTTATCCTGAAGGCAGCCAGAGCCCCACATTCTGTGGGATTTGGGTAGCTGGAGTCCCCACCCCCATGGCAAACTGGGGCTTTCCCAGGGGTCCAGGCTTGATCCCTCCAGCCTGGGCTGCTCCCAGGGCACAGAGGGCTCCTCCTCCTAAAGCAGAACGTGGTTGTGTTCATTCCAGGAAAAATGCATGGTCCAGGCATGGAAGCCAAAGGAAAAATGGTGCTTACAGGATTTTATCCTGCCAAAAGGAGCTGAAGGGGTTCCCCTGTTGTGACCCTGCTCCAAGGGATCTCTGGGGTGTTTTGGAGGCCACATCTCTCCATTAATGCAAATTGACTTTAGTGCAGCCTCAGCAGATGGTCCCTGAGCCCAGGCTGTCTGTCCCTATAAAGACCCCAAGCAGTGCCCCTGTCCCGGGCCATATGTCCCATGTGCTCCAAGATTAACCTCATCCAGCACTGCCAGCAGGGATGGGATGCTGGGCTTAGGATTCGCGGGTTTATCTGCTCCCAGGTGGTCTGGGAATATCATTTTCCCCTTGGAGCATCTTGGCAGCTCCTGAGCGTGATGGTGTGGAGAAATTCAGCAGCTTGAGAGATCCCACGTGCCCAGTGTTCCTGGTGTGGCTGGCGGAGCTCCCCTCACTTCCCTGCTCCTCTGGAGCACCGGGATATCTGGCAGGAACAGGTGGATTTAATGATGTTGGTAATTAAGTGGGGACAGCTTAACGAGGTGGCTGCGGAGGCTGTGCCACGTGAAATCATTCCAGAGGGAATACTGCTCCAAAAATTAGCTCTGGTTCAGAGCATGATGTGCAGCTCCCTCTTCCTCCTCTTCCTCCTCCTCCCTCTCCCAGCAGTGTCAGGCGAAGGTGTGGGTGGAGAACAGCCCTGTCTGCCAGGGAACGGCCTCATCCCCATGGGAATGCAAATCCCCGTGGGAAGGGGCATCTCCTGCCCCCAGTCAGGGAGGATTTTTAGGCAGTGAAGCCAAGGGAAGCAGGAACAGACCCCAACCCTCAGCCACATCCACCTCTGGTGCCTTCCTGGACCAGTCCAGCCATTCCCACCTGTGATCCACAACCGAGCAATTCCATGAGGATGGAGGGACCAGCCATGCCAGGCAGACACCTGGAGCCATCCCTAGCTCTGGGAAAAATGGGATGCTTGGGGAATTTAATGATGATCACTGTGTGGATGTGTGTGTCTGCTCACAGCCATGTTTCCAACAGGCTCCAGAATTCCTCCCCGGAGAGGTTCCCCCCGCCTTCCTTACAAACTGCCAGTGCCCCTTCTCTTGTGTCCTTGTCTGTCCCGAATTATTCCAGCTGGCTTCCCAATAAGTGGCAGCACGCATATGTCAGGAGCACTGGGTTGAAGGTAATGCACATCAGTCACCAGCTCCGTGCAAGTGTCTGGAGCTGGGATCCAGCACGGCTGGAATCCTCTGACCTGCCAGGACCTGCTCATCCCTGTGGGAATGCTGTGTGCCGTAACTGGGAGTTATGGCTCTGGTGGATGAAGTTATCCCCCACACTTCTCTCCATCTTCCTCCTCTGCTGGCCTCCAGGCTGGCTTGGGAAGGTGGCTGCAGCACTGGTGGGGTCTGTGCTGTGCTGGGATAACTGGGAATGGGGGGGTCTGCGCATGGGGCACACCATGGATGGGGTGAGCTGGGTCAGGGACCCCAAGGAGGTGTGGAAAGCAGGGAGGAGGTGAGAAGTGTTATCCCAGAGTGTGGTTTGGATTTGGAGTGGCACAGTGAAAGAAATTCCTTCCTGTGAGGGTGGGGAGGCCCTGGCACAGGGTGCCCAGAGAAGCTGTGGCTGGCAGTGTCCAAGGACAGGTTGGACAGGGCTTGGAGCAACCTGGGATAGTGGAATGTGTCCCTGCCTGGTTTGGACCCAGAGTTTCCAAAACAAACAAACAGGGAATGCTGCTGCATATCCCTATTCAGGGAAAAATCAAGCGGGGTGGGATCAGTGGGATGTGACCTTGTCCTCTCTCTGTCCCCAGCCCGGTACATCGGCTGCTACGAGGACAACATCCGGCAGAGGACCCTGCGTGGGATGTCCTTCTTTGACTACAAGAAGATGACAGTGTTCCGTTGCCAGGACAACTGTGCCGAGCGGTAGGGACAGTGGCAGGGGCTCCATGAATCCTGGCACACTCCATCAATCCTTTCCCACATTCTCCATGAATCCCTGCACACCGTCTTTATCCATCCCTGCACACCATCTCCATGAATCCCTGTGCACTGTCTGCATCATTCCTTTCCCACGGGATAGGATTAGGATGGGATAGGATGGGATGGGATAGGATAGGATAGGAAAATAGGGTAGGATAGGATGGAATGGAGTGGAGTAATAGGATAGAATAGAAAAGAATAAGGGTAGGATAGGAAAGAATTGCAGAATGGGATGGAATAATGGATAGGATAGGATCCGATATTTTCAGCTGGAAGTGCCCTACAAGGATCATTAGCCCAAAAATGAATCCCTGGGATGCACTGCTGATCCCAGCACTGGCCATGAGCAGGAACGCTCCTTCCAAACCCCCTGGAGCCGGGGGGAAGTGCTGAGATCCCGTCTCCCTCTCGGCAGGGGGTACCTGTACGCGGGGCTGGAATTCGGGGCCGAGTGCTATTGCGGGCACAAGATCCAGGCATCCAACGCCAGCGAATCCGAGTGCAACATGGAATGCAAGGGAGAGAGGAGCAACACCTGCGGCGGGATCAACCGGCTCTCCGTCTACCGCCTGGAGCTGGCCCAGGAATCCGCCCGCAGGTGTAAGTTGGGGGCTGATCCCAGCTCAGCTCTGGGATGGGAGGACTTCTCTTGGTGCTGGAGGGTTGATCCTGGCATTCCTGAGCCAGGTCATGGCTCCATGGAGGTTCTTGGAGAGCGGTTCTTGAGTCCGGGAGAGTTTTGCTCCTGCAAATATCAGGAATCTCCTTGTGGGGAATGATGCTAGTGGAATGAGGAGCCGCAAGGATTCCTGCTGGAATTCAGGGAATTTTGGGAGACTTTGGGTGGAGATTTCTTTCCTGATGGTCAAACAGGACCATCAGTGTCTCCTGTGCATGCTGCAGGATGAAGAATGCGTGGGAATTCCAGACAGAGCTGAGGGTGCTCCCTCATTTCGCTCCCAATTAGGCAGCTCTATAATTACCCACATTCCCTGCTCACCGTTCCTCATATCCAAAGAATGGGAAAAGGGATGACAACAACTAGGAATGCACAGGGGCTGAGGGTGCCAAGGACCCGGGATGGGATTCCAGCACTGGGAAAGACCTGACCAAACCCAGCCCTGCTCTCCTCCCTGGCTCCATCCCTGCTCCCTCCCTGGGATCACCGAGATGATAAAAACAGCCAGGAAAAAAATATCCCTGACTTTGCTGCCGGGGTTTTTCTCTGATTTTGCTCCGTCAGCAGCCAGACGAGCGTCATCCAAAGCGGCTGCACTGCTGGAGGGGCCGGGAGCCACTGGAGCAGTCGGGAATGCTGTGTCACACTGTGTCACATGGAGTGGCACTAGTGTCATTTCTAGGGTGTCACTGGGGCCTCTCTCTCTCTCTGTCTCCCAGATGGAAGTGCGATATTCCGGGGGTGTTTCCGCCGGCCGGAGAACGTCTCCATTGCCCTGCCCGCCAGCCAGCTCATGCTCAACATGTCCGTGGATAAATGTGTGGATTTCTGCACAGAGAAGGTACTGGGATAAATGTCACTTCTTCATCTTTGTTTCCATCATCATCATCAGAGTCACACCGGGAGATCTGAACCCACTTTAGGGACATCATTTTTGTGTATCCAAATGGCAAAGGGATAAATGGATTTGTGTCCCTGCCATGGGAGGGACTGGAGCCAGCAGCAGCCCTGAGAAAGTTTGGGAAGGAGCATCCTGGAATTGCAGTTTAGGTTGGAAGGGACATTTAAAGGAGCCACCATGGGGTCCTGCTCTGGTCCAGGGGTCTCATCCTGGAGCACGGTGCTTCCAAGCAGGGGGGGAAAGGTTGGCAGTGGGAACTGATGGGGGGTGGAGGCTGGGGTGGGCTGTCAGGATCCTGGAAATGGTCTGGAATGATGCTTGAAATAGGTTGGAACAATGCTGGAAATAAGGTGGAAGATGGAATAGGAAGGATGCTGGAAAGGGCTGGAATGATGCTGAAATGGGATAGAATGGGCTAGAACAATTCTCTGGAAGGATGCTGGAATTGGAAGGATGCTGGAATGGTCTGGAAGAATGTGGGAAATGGGCTGGAAGGATGGATGAAATGCTGGAAGGATGCTAGAAATAAGGTGTAAAGATGCTGGAACTGGAAGGATGTAGGAATGGTCTGGAATGATGCTGGAATTGGAAGGATG
>VXAX01007279.1:607090-693280 GCA_013399835.1 Leptocoma aspasia
CAGTGGGAACTGATGGGGGGTGGAGGCTGGGGTGGGCTGTCAGGATCCTGGAAATGGTCTGGAATGATGCTTGAAATAGGTTGGAACAATGCTGGAAATAAGGTGGAAGATGGAATAGGAAGGATGCTGGAAAGGGCTGGAATGATGCTGAAATGGGATAGAATGGGCTAGAACAATTCTCTGGAAGGATGCTGGAATGGGAAGGATGCTGGAATGGTCTGGAAGAATGTGGGAAATGGGCTGGAAGGATGGATGAAATGCTGGAAGGATGCTAGAAATAAGGTGTAAAGATGCTGGAACTGGAAGGATGTAGGAATGGTCTGGAATGATGCTGGAATTGGAAGGATGCTGGAAATTGTCTGGAATGATGCTGGAATTGGAAGGATACTAGAAATTCTCTGGAATGATGATGGAAGGATACTGGAATGATGCTGGAAGGATGCTGGAATGATCTGTAAGGGTGCTGGAATTGGAATTATGCTGGAATGGTCTGGAGCGATGCTGGAATTGGAATGATGCTGGAAATGGTCTGGAATGACGCCGGAAGGATGTTACAAACCACCCAGAGAGGGCGGGTGTGGGGGGGCGAGGGCTCTGCCGCAGCGGGGGGCGGTGCCAGTGCCATTCCCTGTGGCCATCCCTGCAGGAATTCCCGCTGGCAGCGCTGGCGGGCACCACGTGCCGCTGCGGCTTCCCCAGCACGCTGTTCCCGCTGCACGAGCGCGAGGATGAGCAGCTCTGCGCGCACAAATGCGCCGCCGAGGAGTTCGAGAGCTGCGGCTCCGCCGAGTTCCTGCTGGTCTACCAGACACAAGTGCAGGGTGAGCTTTTTCCCAGCCCTTCCCCCAGGAATTCCGGCAGGGAGTGGGAGGGTCCCCGTTGGAAATGAGCGTTTCTGTTCATTCCCTGGGAAATCGGCGCTCCCCTGGTGGGCTGTGGCTGCTGCCTGACTCAGCTGTGGGGCATGGCAGATTCCATCTGACTCTGGCAGGATTCCTCCTTCCCGGGGCTTCTCCCACCTGTCTGTGATCCCATGGGAGCCTGCAATCCAGAGGGGACAAGCTCCAGGGAAAAATGTGGGGTGGAAAAAGGCTGTGACCAGGCAGGACATTCCTGAGAGGGCTCATGTCCTCCAGCAGTGGGAGCAGGGAGCCAGGGAAGCACAGGGAGAAAGGAAAACTGTTCCTGGCAGAGGAAAGGGCTGAAGGGAGCAAGTGAGGACTCAAATTTGGGTGGTTTTGGGTGGTCTTGTCACGATCCTTTGGTGTTTGGGGCTGTGCTGGAAACGCTGTTCATTGATCCACAAAAAAAGTAGGAGCGTCGCTTGGCACAGGAATCCCTGTTAGTCACTTCCCTAAGCACACAGCTGGGAATGACAGAGAACTCTTTGGGAAAATCCTCTTAGGACTTTTCAGTCCTAAGGACTGTTTAGGACTCTTTGAGGTGTCCAGGATGCTTTGGGATGTCCCTCTAAGCCTTAGGCAGGACACCTTTCCCTGCCCAGCCACCTCCTCGCCCCTTCCCCAGCATTCTCCCGGGAGCGGCAGCGTTTCCTAAGATATCCCAGTGGGAAAAGCAGGTTCCATTACACATTCCTGATGTTTCTCCCTGCAGACAACCGCTGCATGGACAGGAGGTTCCTGCCCAGCCGTGCCAAGCAGTTGGTGGCCCTAGCCAGCTTCCCTGGAGCCGGGAACACCTGGGCCCGGCACCTGATCGAGTTGGCCACCGGCTTCTACACAGGCAGCTACTACTTTGATGGCTCTCTCTACAACAAAGGTGAGGGGAGGGCACTCCTGGGGTCCCACCCCAGCTGGGGACAGTCCTGGTGACATCCCAAGGGCTGCAGGAAGGGTGGAGCAGAGCTGGGTGTGAGTGCTGCTGCTCCATGGGTGCTTTGGGCTGGAGGGTCCTGGTGAGGGAATTCCTCCCTGGGAGGGTGGGGAGGTCCTGGCAGGGGGTGCCCAGCGAAGCTGTGGCTGCTCCATTCCTGGGAGTGTCCAAGGCCAGCTTGGACAGGGCTTGGAGCAACCTGGCATAGCGGAAGGTGTCCCTTTCCACGGAGGTTGGAATGAGATGAGCGTTAAGATCCCCTCCAACCCAAAGCACTTTGGGATTCTGGTTCTAATAACCCACCCCATTCCCAGTTCCCCCAGTTTAGAACCACTCACAACAGATTTATCTAGAGACTTCTCCTGTTATTCCTTCACTTTTTGTGGCTTTGAGAGGAAATTCTCCGTTGCTCCTCAGCTGTGGTGGAGCTGGGATCTGTATCCCATGTGGTTGGTGGGGTCTGTACCCAGGCTATTCCCTAGATCCCCGTTTTCCCAACACCACAGACAGCACATTCCTCCCGAATTCCTGCCAAATCCAGCCTTGCAGAGAGGGAGATGCTCACTGAGGGAGCACTGTCCCAGCCCCCAGGGTGCAGCAGCATCCCAGGGAAGGGAGCAGCAGTGGGAAAAGCCTTGGCTGGGTTTAGCTGAGCCACCCGGGCGTGGGTTCCGTGTTCAGTCCCTGTCGGAGGGGCCAGGAGGTATCCAGGCAACCGGCAGATTTATCCACTGCTGAGAGCCAATTACACCTCTCTAATTGATGGAATACAGCTCCTTCCAGCTTATCCCCCACTCCAGGTGCATTCCAGGCACTGGGATTGGTGCTGGCTCAGCCCCATGCACAGTGCAGTCCCCTCTCTGGACCCCCCATGGCATCACCCCCACCTTGGGCTGATCTGCTGCCCCACAGGCACAAGGATTTCCCTTTATTTATTACTGGGAGAGTTTCAGCTGTGCTCAGGGAGGTTAAAGCCATAAAATCTGCCCTTGACCCCTCAAAACAGGCACTCAAGAGCCGAGTGTGGCCAGGGAGATGTCACCCTGAGGGGCCCCTGTGCCTGTGAGCCACCCACTCATGAATTTTATGAGACTCATAACATGGGAAAATAAATTATTTCCATCTGGGAGAGGGATGCAAAGCCTCCTTCACGCCCCAGCTGCTTTCATCATCCAACTGGATTTTGCAACCTGATATCCCTGTGATGCTCCCTTTAATGGAACCATGGGATCATTTGGGTTGGAAAAGCCCTCTGAGACTGAATCCAACTGTTCCCTCAGCACTGCCAAGGCCACCACATCCCCAAGTGCCACATCCACACTGCTTTTAAATCCCTCCAGGGATGAGAACTCCATCACTGCCCTGGGCAGCTGTGCCAGGGACCGATCACCTTTTGGGTGGAGATATTTTCCCTTATATCCCATCTAAACCTCCCCGGCACAACTTGAGGCCATTTCCTTTAATCCTGTCTGGTTTTCCCTGGGAGCAGAGCCTGATCCCCCCCGCCAGGGAGTTGTGCAGAGCCACAAGGTCCCCCCTGAGCTTCCTTTCCCCAGGCTGAGCCCTTTCCCCAGCTCCCCGTTACTGCCATTAATCCCAGCTGTATCCGGGCAGGATTCAAGGGCGAGCGGGATCACTGGAGGAGCGGGAGGACCATTTGCATCAAGACCCACGAGAGTGGGCAGAAGGAGATCGAGTCCTTCGACTCGGCCATCCTGCTCATCCGCAACCCCTACAAGGCCCTGATGGCCGAGTTCAACCGCAAGTATGGGGGACACATCGGCTTCGCCGCCCACGCCCACTGGAAGGGCAAAGGTAGGGCAGGGAATCCACTGGGACAGCTCCAGCCCAGCTGCTGGAGCTGGGAAGTGCTTGGGAAAGCCCAGCAGAGCCGGAGTTGGGTGTCCATGGGGGAATCTTGGGCCGTGCCACCACTTAGGGGCCATCTCTTGGTGTGACCTTGGATGGTCATGGGCTCCCGTGTTGGGTGGGATGGGATGGGACAAGATGGGAAGGGGTGGGACAGGACAGCAGGAGGATGGGCAGCTCCTGTCCCCAGTGTGAGCACAGGGAGTGGTGGCAGTCCCCAGCCCATCCCTGTGGTATCCAGGTGCTATTTCCCTGTGTCCAGAGCTCCCAAGCCACCACCTTTCCCATGCACAGGCGTGTGCCAGAGGCTGCTTAATTACAGCAATTTCCAAATTGCTGTTGTGGGATTGACTTCATTGGAAAGAGTTAAAATGTTTAGCTTGATTGAACATCTGCTACCCTTAATTCTGAGTTTATTTAAGGGGAGCTTTGGCTGCTGTGGCTGGGATGTGCCTGGATTTCGTTATCTCCATGTGCTCACAGTGCTGGGGACAGCCCAGCCCTGCTCTCCCCACCCCATAAAACCAGCGGGGTGTGGTGTCCCCCACTTCCTCAGCCTTGTGTCCCTGGGCTGGCACTGTCCCCACTGTGGTGGCATAGGAGCCTCTTGGTTGATTTTTCCCCATCCATCTGTGGATAGAGCCAGGATTGGTATCCCAGCACCACAGGGAGCCCCCTGAGCCTTTCCAATCCCTGTCCAGGGACCACGGAGAGGCTCCTGAGCCTTCCCAATCCCAACCCCCTCCCCAACCTGTCCCAGGCCTCGTGTCCCTGAGGGGAGGGAGATCCAGAGGGGACAATTCCCTGCACGCCAGCACAGTCTTGTTTGGATGCACTTCAAAATACATCACCAAATTCTTTCCAGAGGATGTGTGGAGTAATTAGTTGATGGGTTAATTGTCAGGTTAATTAACTATTGCTGGGAAAGATGGAGATTTTCCATTGCATGGTTGGTGACCGCATTTCCAGCTGGAGAGGCCCCTGAACACGGAGCATGAGGGTCCCATTCCCGGCCTTCCCTGCAGCCCAACTCTCCAAATTATTTTCTTCTCCCAAGAACTAATTTTGGGGCAAATTTGGGAAAAAAATACACAGGCCCTCTCTCCAGCCTCACCCCCAGTGCTGAGGGGGTGTTTTCCCATTTCCCCCAGCCCATTCCCAGCCCTGCAGAGGCCAAACCTCTGTTTGGTTCCGTGGCATTAATTTTAAGACATCCCTGGAGCGGCTCCAAAGCAAAGTTTTATGTGCTGTGATTACACAAGGTGAATCGTCCTGGATCTGTTTAATGGAATGCATCCTGTGGTTAACGATTCCTCAGGGAATTAAACCCAGCCCAGCTGTTAATCAGGCCTTGGTTTTGCTGGGAGGACACGAGGAAGAGGGAGATGCCTGGAGCTCTAATGCAGCACAGCCGCAGCTGATTATTGCCCTTTCATCACCCCTCTTACCACCTGACTTGAATGGCAGCATCAATTAGCCAGAAGGTTAATTGAGAGCTTCCAGCAGGGAAGGGAGAGGACACAGGGGACATCCACTGACACCCTCTGCTCCTTTTTTTCCCCCCAGAGTGGCCAGAGTTTGTGGCCAACTACGCGCCGTGGTGGGCAACCCACACGCTGGACTGGCTGCGCTACGGGAAGAAGGTGCTGGTGGTGCACTTTGAGGACCTCAAACGGGACCTGTTCGTGCAGCTGCAGAGGATGGTGGCACTGCTGGGCGTCACGGCCTGCGAGGACAGGCTGCTGTGCGTGGAGGGACAGAAGGACGGCAACTTCAAGCGCTCGGGGCTGAGGAAGCTGGAGTACGACCCCTACACCCCCGAGATGAGGCAGAGCATCAGCGGCTACATCCGAACCGTGGACGCGGCGCTGAAGCTCCGCAACCTCTCGGGGGTCCCCGAGGATTATTACCCCAGATGATGGTGACCACGGCGGGGGGACCGTGCCCTGCGTGCCCAGGGGTGGCTCGGTCCTCCCGGCTTCTGGCTAATTCCACCCAGTGGGTGGCTCCTCTTTTAACCCTCCGTGTGCTGCTGTAGCTGTTGGTCACTCCCTGCATGAGCCACCACAGGTCACCCCAGCCACTGCTGAGCTTTTGTTGGCCAACCCAAGGGGACAAGGGTGCCTTCCCTGCCCCGGGGTCCCTGCTCCTGTTCTGGCTGCCCCAGCCCTCCTGGGAAGTGCAATGGGATGTTTGTGTCCCCCCAGGCTCTCCTGGGGACACCGAGCTGCTCAGGCTGTGACTGATGTGCCCAGAGCTGAGCTCCCTGGGCTGGGTGTCCCCAAAATCCCAGCCCTGGAAGGGTTCCACTTGCCCTTGGATTAAATCTTCAGCCTTCCCAAGGGAGGATGGAGCAAGGGCATGGCACCGTGTGGGCGATGCTCCCGTGGATCCTGCCTGAGGTTATGGGATCGGCAACACCATGCTGTGCAATGTCCCCAGACGTGGTGGCTGTGGCCCCTTGAGCCATCCTGTGGCTCCCTGAGAATTCCCTGGAGGTCCCCAGCCACAGAACCAGGTAAAGCTGCTGCTCCAGCCTTTGGGGGGGGGCCATGACCCCCACCAGCATGGCTACAGGTGGAAGCTCCCCTTCCCTGTGGATGCTGCTCCAAAGGGGGACGTTTTCCCTGGACAGAGGAGCTGGTGGGACCCACGAGTTCCCCCAGGCCTCATTTCAGAGCCAGAACAGCCCCTCTGGAGCATTTCTGGGGGGCCAGGAGCAGTTTGGGGGACCAGGAGCAGGGTCCACACTGCAACCCAGCTCCGTGGGGAGCAAACCCTGAGCTTTGGGGTGTCCCAAAGCCAAACCAAAGGATCCCACACACCGGGAATGTGCCGATTTCCGGGCTGGCTTTGTGCACAGCTGCATGTGGTCCCTGGCTGTCCCCATGTCCCATGCCACCCTCCCCACCCTGGCTTTGCCCCAAATGAGATCCCCAAAGCTCCCAACCCGCAAGACCCCCTTGGATGTAGGTGCAAAAGCCATATATTGTACGCAGCCTTTTCTAGAGTTAGAGATTCACCAGTTGGCTTTTAACTCTTGATCCTGATAGAAATGCAGGCATAGGCCGAATCCAGAGACCCTGCTTGGCCTCAGTTCCAAGAGAGGAGAAAACTCCCTGGAGAAAAAAGGAGAATTTCAATAAAAGATCTATTTTTCTAAGGTGTGTGCGGAGCAGAGCTGGGCTGGGGGCTCCTGCCCCTCGTTTTTTTGAAGGAGGTGGGGGATTGCATTCAGAGGGAGCAGCTGCCCCATTTTTAACTCTTCCCTTGACAAACAGCTGGAGGTTTTTTGGGAGTCGTGGCACTGGGAATGGAGCTGAGCCCATGCTCCCTTGCTCACGGCAGCCCCGGGGTCGTCTGTCAGTCAGAACAAACCCTCAGGGCAACCCAGCAATTAAAAGAGAGGTTTTGTTGCTGCTCTGCCTCCCTTTGTGTTTGTGGGGTCACCTGAGCACCCCCCAGCCATCCCAGACCAGGGATGTGGGAGCAAAGGGAGAACTGCTCCTCTCCCCTTTAATCCCATTAATTCATTTCTGTATTTAAACCCATTAACAGGTATTTAAATCCCATTAATGTCATTTCTGTGTTGAGAACACAACCAAAGCAGCTTCTTTTTGGGGAGCTTTAGTACCTGGAGAGTGTCCTTGCAGACAGATTTAATGGGATGCGTGGTAGGAAGGGGGAGATTCACTGCAGGATTTATTCTTGACCTTCCTCAGCACCAGAGTGAGAGCTGGGTGCAATTTATCCTTTATTTCTAATCCGGGGTTGGTGAAATTCCCTTTTTTATTTTTTTTTTTTTTTAGCAGGGATGAAGCCTCACCTCGGCCTTGATTTGTTCTGACAGGCTCCGGCTGCCAAAGGGGCAGCGCTCCCTCGGAAGTAATTAACCCCCCAAAGCCAATTAATTGCCAAGATAAAACAATTAAGGGATGACATCGCGTGCAGCACTTGGAGCCTGGGCTGCTGCTCCAGCCTTGGGAGGAGGGTGGGGAGGGGACCCCACATTTGCACCTCCACCTCCACAAACTCCTTCCCACAAAAAAAAGCCTGGGAATTTCCCCCAGCCTCCAGCAGTATCAATTTACCTCTTTTATTTTTTTTCCCCTGCTTTCATTGCGCCACAATTGCTTTTTTTTTTTTTTTTTTGAAATTTAATTTGCACCAAAATGGAGCAGTTGGAAGATATTATGACCATGTCAGGGCGTGCTGCACATCTGGCTGCACCTCTGGATTATGGCATCCCCCTTCTCATCCCACTGATGCAGGAGCAGCTTCCCCCTCCTGGTGCTTCCTACTCTGATTTTTTATTTATTTATTACACGCTGGGCTATATTTTAACCCCGTGGAACTGGCACGTAAGGATAAAATTCCTATTCCTCCTGGAAAAAGGAGCCAGCCACCCTTCCCGCATCATTTTCCTGAGGAAAGTTCTTGACATTTAATTGCCTGCTCGGCTGCCTCCGCGGTGCCTGGGAGAGGCAGCACTCAGCCTTTCCATGAGGGTTTGAAAAGCTGGGAATTTTTCCGCTTGACTCAGCCTGAGCATCCCTGGGTGGGCACAGTTCGCCCTGCCCTGGTGTGGGGCTGGGGGGACCGTGACCTCCCCCCGCCTCCTGCCTGGATTCCTGCAGGAAAAATCATCTATTTTTGGCAATCTCGCATCCCTGGGAGCGTTTTCCTGCCTCCCGGTCCTGCTGCCGCATTCCTCCCTCCAGGGCTGGATGGGTTTCTCAGCTGTTGCCGTGGCAACGGCGTCTGCACCAAAAAGTCCCGCATTTCCCCCAATTCCGGGTGGGTTTTGTGCTCCCTGGACGCCGTGATGCTGGAGGTGACGCCAAGTGTGGCTCGGGTCTGGGATCCCTTCCCGGGAAAGGGAGTGGATGCTCCTTTGGGGTGAATTCAGGGGATTCTGGGCAATGCCCCCGGTGATGCTGGGGGGCTCAGAGAGAAGGAGTTCCCCTTCTTCCCAAATTGAATCCCATGAAGTTCCAGCTGTGTTTAAAAGAAGGGAAATCCCCCCCACCCCCAGCAGCAACACCTCCACAAAAACCCCAAAATGGGGAGATGGGCCATAAATCTGAGAGCAGCCATCTCCATCCCTGACAAAACCAACAGGTTTATGTATCAACTTGGCTATTTCCCCTAAAATTTACAACTGACAACATGCCTGAACACAGCAGGGATAATTTACACCTGGCTCCAACCTACCTGGCTCTGAGCAAAGGGAGAGGGGAACATGTTTAGTCCTTTTTTTCCCCCCCTTAATTTTTAATTTCATTCCAATTCAGAGTAAAGGCAGTGATTTATGGGAGAGGGAAAGCACAGCTTTATTTTAGGGCCGTGACAGCCAAGTGAAAAAGAGCTGTCGTTAAGGATGGTAACACATTCCACAGGAACGGGGTTTGTTGTATTCCAGAGTCATTTCTCCCAGGAAATGAGACCCAGCCTTGGGTTTGGGGTGGGGGGTAAATCCAGGGCTGAATCCTAAAGCACAATGGGGAGCTGGGAGAGGGAGAGGTGGGATGGTTTGGAACAGGATTTGGGAGGTGTGGACTGGGGGGTCCCAAGGTTGTGGATGGGAGATTCTGGGCTGAAGGTGAGAATCACAGGGATGTGGATGGGGGTCCTGGGCTAAAGTCTGGGATCTCAGAGTTTGGGAGTAGGCTCCTGGACAAGGGTTGGGGCTCCAAGGCTGGGGATGGGGGTCCTGGGATAGGGTTTGTGCCCCAGCTCCAAAACCCACTGTTCTTCTTTAGCACAAGCCCTGACCTACCCTAAAATCCTGTTCCCCACGACTGCCCTAATCCCAGATTTTATGGGGACAGTGGTGGCTCTGCATCCTACTCATCCCTTGACTCTGAGGTGCTAATGCAGCTGCATCCTAATTTCACCAATTTCTGCCCCAAAAGAGGCAGCAGATCCTGGCACTGCCAGCCCTGAAGCTGCAGCTGCCACCCAGCACTTTCCCTGGATGCTAATTCCAGTTTGTGCACGTTCCCCTGGAGCTGCCTGTGGTCATTAACCTCCTGCTGCCGTTAATCAAGAGGACTTTGTTAATTAATAGCTAAGGATGTCTCCAGCTGAGCAGTGCAGGGGTGGGATCGGGGTCACCGGGAGGCATCCAAGAATCCTTGTTTTAATATATTGGAGCTTCCCAACACTCTGGGGGAGTGCAGCCCCCTCCCATCCATGAACAAAATATCCAGCACTGCAAAAAACCCAAGGAATGCTGACAGGATCCATCCTCAGCACCCTGGGAGATTCCAGAGCTGCAGCTCCTGCAGTATTTCAGGAATATCAGAGGAACTGGGGCAATACTGAGCTGCATTTCTTTGCCACTCTGCCAAAAAGGGAAGAAAAACCTGGCTGAGGAGGCTGAAGTTTTCTGAGGAATGTTTTTTTTCCCCACTTCCATTTTATAGATATATAAAAATGTGCATTTTTAATGCTGGCTGGGTGAGCTGTTTGCTGCCTGTCTCAGTGGGCGACATGGGAACAGAAATCACTGATATTGCTTGGGGAGCTTAATTCAAAGCTAACAGGGTCCAGCAGGAAAAACTCAGTGGATTTTTCCCTTCTCTTCCCTATCCTCATCCCAAACTCTGCCAGGATGAGGAGAATCAGGAACAAGAGGGGGACAGAACAGCAGCACTGGTGTCTGGATGGATGTTGGGGTGGAGCACTTGGATCATCCATGGGGGATCTCCCCAAGCCCATCCAAGAGGCTCAGATCCCACCTCAGTCGCTCCAACCCCATCCCTCTGCCCCTGAGCTCTTTCCACAATTCCAAATTTGACACCAGGGATCAGGAATACACATGGGGAAGTGACTGCCCAGTGAAAAACCCTGGGATCCTTCCCACCCCACACATCGAGGGATTTGTCTGGAAAACAGAGGTTTTATTAAATAAGCAAACAGCTACAAAGATGGATTCAAATATTTGGGAAACTTGGGATTCCCAAGCTGCCATTACAGGGGTGGTTTAACCCCAGGGTAAGTACCAAGGCACTGCTCTCTTTTTTTTTTTTTTCCTGGGAGAGCTGTTTGAAGTAATAACAGATGGGCTTGGAAAAAACAGACACCAGAATTAGTGAGGAGCATCCTGAATCCATTTTGAACTTCCCAGCATCAGCCTGAGGGGCAGTGGGATGGCATCCAGGCCTTGAGGCTTCATCCCACTGTTCCCACATCCCCAGGGCTTCTCCAAACCCTGAACCCAAAAAGCCCCAGAGGCTGCTGGCTTTGGGTACATCCCATTCCCACTGTTCCCTGAACAGATCCTCTACAAGTTCTGTGTGTCCCTGTCTGTCCATCTGTCCTGATCATCCCATCTGTCCTATCCCACTCCTAATAGGATCTCAGCAACCTTCCAGCAATATTAATTCAATACTGGGGAAAATAAGCAAGAGGAACCTCCTCCCACCACCAGAGAGGCCTTGCAGCCTCCTCAGGCACTGCATCTTCCATGGGTATGGACCCAGCATGGATTTTGGGGGAAAAATCTCAGTGGATCAGGGCTGGGAGTAGCCCTGGGCTTGGCCATGGGACGTGGTGTGGTGCAGGGACGTGGCAGTGCTCCCTAGGGAAGTGGGTGGATCCCAGCCCTGGGAGATACAGAGACAATGCAAGTGCTGAGTGTCCCACCACACGAAGGAGGAGATGCAGATCAAGGTGGAGCAGCGAGGTGGTGCCAGGGCAGAAAGGACGCCAGATAATCCATCTGAAATCCCAAAATCCAGCTCCTGCCACAGCACCCGCTCTGATCCCGTGATGTTCCCACAGCTCAGTTACCTGGGCTTTGCTGTTACCTGTGGCTGGCACGATCTGCTGCCTGGAAATAGCTCCCTGGCTTTTCCTGGGAGCTGCCTGCCCATTTTATTTTTCCATTTTCTGATTTCCAAGGAAAGCTATAAATAAATATTTTGTGGGCACCTGGGAGTAGACTCTCAACTGCCAATGTGTCAAAGCTCTGCACCCCGAGGGACCTCCTGAAATGTCCCCAGAGCCACTGGGGGCTGCCCAAACCCAGCTCCAGGGATTCCTCGCTGTCCTGGGAGTGACACAGAAATGAGGGTGACACCGGGGTCGTGGTGAAGGAGCCCTAATGGAGAAGGAGCTCCAAAATTAACTGGGAGTGAAACTGGATCGAGGTGGTGCTCGGCCCATCCTTCACTGCAGAGATCGCTGTGTGGCAGCAGAGTCTCCCACCAGATTCCCAGAGTGTCCCAAGATGGGAGAGGCAAAATCATCCCATAGAACTGACTGGTCTCACTAGGGAGTAGCTGGAAACCGAGCCAGTCCCTCTTGGATGCAGGAGGGGACAGCAGGTCCTCCCCAGAAGCTCATTCCCAGCTTATGGGCCTGTTCCTGGTCCCAAACATCCAATTGCTCTCCAGGACGTACCGTGTGGAATGTGCCCATCAAAGGGAGGGTTAAAAAGACATTTCAGATTGACCTTTCCCTCTTTCTTCTCCCAGTTTTCCATGCTGGTGACCCTGTGCGTGAGTCCAATCCCCACACTGGAAGGTGGCCCAGGGTCTGGATCACTTCAAAGACATTTGACACTTCCCAGTTCTTTGAGGTGGGATATTCCAACCCCTCATAAGGACACTTCCCAAAAAAAGTCACAAACACCTTGTTCTGGTACCAAAATACCTCAGGAATTTACCATGAGGAGCCACATACAGACATGGGACAGGAGTGTCACCAATTTGGCCACGGCAGGGATCACCCATGGCATGGGAGATGCCTTCCTGATATCCTGCACCCCACCATGGTGCCTCTGGAAACACCAGGAAAGCCCTTCCCGGGTCAGGCAATGCACAGTTTGGATGGGAATGCCCAAAAATGTTTTCTTAGTTTGGTGCAAGGATTTTTGCAATCCCACACAAGATCAAGGGTGGTTGTGTCTTCTCCATACCTCGGGGGTCTCCATCCCCTGCCAGCCCCCAGGCAGCAACACCAGTCAAAAGTGGGCTGTAGGACAGTGCTGGACAGTGCTTGACCCACATCAGGGCCACTGCAGGGGTGGTCACCATGTCAGTGCCAACATCAGAGGACCCTGTCCCTCCTACAGGCTGAGTTTACACAACTGTTGTCTCTTTCTCAGTCATGGAGGAGATCTTGGAGAAGCTCCTGTGCACGATGCTGGAGTGTCCTGTCTCCTCGCTGAGGGCATTCACCAGCCTGGAAAGGAGGGTCACCTTGAACTTCTTGAAGTCCTGGCCCATGAAGACGTAGAGGACGGGGTTCATGCAGCTGTTGGAGGCTGCCAGAGCCGTGGTGAGCGGGATGAAGATCTCAAACACAGACCAGGGGACTGTGTTGGGCACCGTCTCCAGCAGGTTCAGCAGGTGGTAGGGACTCCAACAGAGGAAGAAGGTGACAATGATGGTGACAATGATCTTGAAGGGCTTCTTGGACTTTGCCAGGCGGTTCCGGCGCAGGTTGAAGACAATGGCAACGTAGCAGAAGGTGATGATGGTGATGGGGAGGATGTACCCGGCCAGGAACCTGGTGATGTTCACCGTGCGGTGCCTCATCAGACCCAGCCCGTTGTAGGATTTATTCCTGGAGAGGGAGAAGTTGCTGAAACAAATGACGGAGCCGCGAGTCTGCGCCGTGTCGCGGAAGACGAGCGAGGGGCAGCTCATGACGATGCCCACGGTCCAGATGATCACACAAACCCCGTAGGCCAGGCTGGTGGAGCGGTGGTTCTGCGACCACACCGGGAACACCACGGACACGTAGCGGTCGAAGCTGATGGTGGTGAGCAGCAGCACGCTGGTGTACATGTTGAGGATGAGGAGGAAGGAGTTCAGCTTGCACATGACCGTGCCGAAGATCCAGTGGTAGCTCATGGCTGTGTAGGCGATGTTGATGGGCAGGAAGATGTTGAAGAGGAAGTCGGCCACGGCCAGGTTGAGGAACCAGACGGCGTTGACCGACTTCTTCATCTTCAGGGTGATGATGGCGATGACCAGGCCGTTGCCCAGGATGCCCAGCACGCAGGACACGCTGTAGATGATGACGGACAGGATCCTGGTGATGTCCTTGGGGTCGTGGGCCGGGTCTGTCCCCACGCTGCCGGTGTCCTCGTAGGTGTAGTCCGGGTAGTCGCTGTAGTTATTGAGGCCGTCCAAGTAGTCGGACAGGTTGGGAAGCGCCATGGTCCCTGTGATCCCAGGGATCTGGGGTGCTGGGATTTTGCCAGGGATTTTTCCCTGCTGAGCAAACACTTGGTGTTAATGGCAGCGAGGAGAGAGGGAGGCCCCCAACACATGTGGGAGCTGGGGACAGGGAGCAAAGGGACAAACACACAGGAATGGGGGATCCCATTAGAACCCCACTGGTCCCAAACAAGATGCTCCCGCAGCTCCTCCCTGATTTCCACCCCCATCCATGAGACATCAGGACGTGATTCAGTCCCTCAGCTCCACCAGGATGTGGCTGCAGCCTCATCCTGCAAAAAACGTTGATTACCCGCCTACTTCCAGTAGAAAAACCGGGATAATGCTCTTTAACAGCTCATCAACAGCTCTGACTTTCCAATCTGCAACAAATTATGGCTCCTCTCTTTTTTTTTTTTTTTGCACTGAACTGGACTGAAAACCCAAAGGGAAGCTCCCCACACACCCCCCTGACACCAGGCACCCTCTCACCTCTCTGTCGGGATGGGGGACAGGTGACACTTCAGTGTCCCAGGGCACAACGGCAGCTCCCTCCACACCGGCCTAAGGCATGAGCTGTAACATTAAAGCCAGGATCAAAGAAAGGCCACTCACCCCCGGATGTGGGGTTAAGGGAGGAAACCCATTCAGGGTGTGGCAACAATTAACCCTGTGCAGCCTCCCTCGGGGGACTGTGCTGGCTGGGGACCCTCCTCGCCTCCATGGGTCTTGCCATGATCCCAGCATCTTTTGGGATGACCCAGGACAGAAATCCCATCCTGTACTCTCTGTACCAGCACCCAACACGAGCAGCATCCTCAGGTGCACACAGAGAACCAAACAATCAACCACAGGTTACTAGTAATTAAATAAAAAATAACTCAAGTTATAAATGAGGTGCACATTATCTGCATGACCTATTTTATACCCTGCATTCTCACAGGGTTATTTTCCTGACTCAATCAGTGCCCTGTATGTTTAAATATGTTAATTGTGCTAAAGCAACAGCATCATTTGCCGTTGTCAGACTCCAGGCTGAAGAGACTGGATTAAGGGCGTTCAACCTCTCCCTTGTGAGAATCCAGGGTATAAAACCCCGTACCTGGGTCAGGGGGGTTAAAACCAAAATCCCCCAAAGCCTGACCAAGAAGCACAGAGCATCCCACCCAGATGTGTCCTCACAGGAGGGACGTGGGGACGCCCAAGGACCCTCCCTGTTCCCGAGGCATTTCACCCCAAAGGTCCCGGAGCGTCCCCCTCCCACCAGCCCTGCTTTGAAATTCCCATGGTGTTTGTGTTGGAAGCTATTGTTTCTCCCTGAGCTTTTCCTGCTGTTCCTTCCTGCCATTGCTGCTGCAGAGTCCCCAGCCGGGGGTGAAATCCCACCCTGTCACCTCCCCCTGGCCGAGCTCCGGGGGATGATAAGCAGCCAGAACAAATGAGGTTTGAGTGCAAAGCCTGGGAATGAGCTGGAGCTGGGAAGAGGCCTTGTCCCAGGAAAACCTTGATGGTCAAAGAGATGAATTAAAGTCAATGATCTGGTGGAAGGAACAGAATCAGCAGAACTGACTCTCCCAGTGATGTTAATGTTGATTAATGAGTCGTTGCTTTATGGAACAGGGATTTTCAGGTCATCCCCTTCCCAAAGGCAGAGCCCCGAAAGGTGGGGGAGTCCAGAACCCCATGTCCATCCCACCCCACCCCATTGCCTCATATCCCATCCCACTTCATTGCCTCCCATCCTACCACACCCCATTGCATCATATCCCATCCCATCCCATCCCATCCCATCATCCAGAGAACCCCAAAGCTCCCTGGACTTGCTCCACAACCACCTTTTCCACTGTGGTGTTGTCCATAGGGCAAGTGAGACACCCCCACCCCTGACCACTCTGGGGTCACTCTGACTCCAGAGGGTCAGGAGAAATTCCCACTCCTCTTCCCACTGTGTCCACTTCCATGTTTTTAATGTAAAATCTTCCCTTGATTATTAGTTTTAGTTGCTGTGCCTGATGACTTTCAGCTAATTCCAAAGCTCATTTTATTGGATTATTTATCTGAATTCTCTGTTAATTTTGCTCTGCCAGGTTGGGCAGGGATTGGTCGCTGTTCCCAGCTGGGATGAGGATGGCAGAGAGCAATGGGAACACCAGGATTCTGCTTCCCTGTGGGATTTAGCAGAAGATGGATTTGTTTCCAGGGCTCATGAGGAGCAATCCCAAACCCCACAAGAGCAGCAGACAGCTGCCAATCCCACCACAAACATTCCAGATGGGCAGGATGGGCACCAGGAGCCCAGACCTGCTGGAAAATCATCCAGAAAACTCCCACCTGCCTCTCCAAAATTCTCCCAAAAATGGAGAATCTCAGGGGCAGCTGCATGAAACCTCCTCATTTCTCACAGCAAAAAAACTCTTAAGTCTGGGAGGGGGAAAAAAAAAAAAAGCCACATAATACTAAGAGTGTTTCATTGCTCCTCTCCAGTCTGAAAATTCCCTGCTGGTGCCAAAACCACTGTTCTCCCTTCAATCTATTCATCTTTGTCCTCCTACCTCAACAAAATCGAGCAGAGAATTTACCCAAAATAGCCGTTTCTCCGTCATTCCCGCAGCTGTGTTTGTCTTGGTACCCAGGGAAGGCCGGGTGGGATTCCCGACGGGCGGCTCGCTCACCGGCAGCATCCCGGCACATACCGGGGGAGGATGAGGTCAGGGATGTTGTTCTTGGGAAGGCAACAGGAAACCGAGAGAACAGCAGAAAATGTTCAAATCCAGCTTTTCTGGGCGAAAAAATTCTGCCTTGGCCAAGGCAGACGGGCGGGGGACGGATGTGACCGGGGAAACGCGGCGGGATCCGCGTCCCGGGGACACGGGGAGGGCAGGGGATGCTCGGGCCCCTGGCAGCGGATCCCAGCGGGCAGGGCGGTGCCGGAGCCCCGCTCCAGGAGTTTATAGGGATGGGCAGGCTGCCAGCACCACCTCCTGCCTGCCCAGCGCCCGCCGGCCAGGCTTCTACTGGAGCCACTGGGACAGGTTGAGGAGAACTGATAGAACCTAATCAAATCAAATCAAATTAAATCAAACCAGCAGAGCAGCTTTTGAGTACACCAGACCCTGCCTGAACTGTCAAAGTGCATCAGGCTTTGATCCACATCATGAAATTAATCCGGGCTGGGACCTGTCAGGGCTGGGTCTGCAGAAACTGGGGGAGCCCTTGGGTTGGTGCTTGTCCCCCTTAGAAGATGCTTGTCCCCGGCACGGGGCACCGCGGACAGGACAAACAAATCCCCTGGGAACAGCCGGGTCCGTGCCCACCCCGCTGCCGCCTCCTCCCCGGCAGCTGCTCTGCCTTTCCTTCCTTGGAGCGCTTCCCTCTCCTCTTCCCACCGGCGGTTTCCGAGCTCCCAGCGCACCCCAAACCCCAACCCGCTTCCTCCGGGCGTGGGAGGCGCGGGCAGCTCCCCCGCAGCTCCGGCACCGCTTCCCGGGAGAGGGGAATTGCCGGCAGATGTTTGGAGCTCAGCGTGGGGAAGGGCTCGGGGTAAAACAGGAACTCCACGTCCCTCTGGACCTGCTGGCACCAGAGCCCACCGAGCCCTGCCACCGTCCTGGATGGCCCTGGAGGACAGGGATGTCCCTGGGACATTGTGGCAGGTGCTGGTCCCGGTTCTGTGGGGGTTCATGGCTCTGGCTGAGCTTGAGTCCCACCCTGCAGGCTGGATCCCGAGCATCCTTAAGAATTCCATGGCATCCCATGCCCCAGGGAAGGTGGATGCAAACCCCATGCCAAGCTGGCATCCGAGGCCACCTCATCAATCCCTCTGGCACCCACATATTTCCAGCCCAGGGTTACACAGGAGGGACATCCCTGCAGGGATCCAGCTCCCAGGAATTTCAGAGAGCAAGGCACCAAATGGGAAAGCAGCTCTGGGTACCCAGCTCTCATCCCCCTTTATTTTAGCAGGTGACTGTCATGGCAACAGATGCCACAGGGATGATGCTGCTCAGCATCCCACTCCCCACTGGGATACCCAGGATGAAGCCCCATTCCTCAGTGTAAATCGACCACCAGCCCATCAAGAGGGAGTTCAGACCTCCAACCCCAAGCTCCAGCCTGCCCAAAAGCTGCTCCTGGCTGTGATTCCAGCCCTGCCACCATCCCTGACCCCTCTGTCCTGCTGCAGCAGGCTGGGAAGGGGACAGGGGACACCATGGGAGCAGCAGGCTGAGAATGAGCTCCTGCCAGCCAGGATCCGGGCTGGAAATTCTCCCAAACCTCCCCCAGCAGCTGGAGACCCCCAGGGCAAAGGCAGGAGGCACAGCCACAGGGGAAACTGAGGCACAGTGCTCTGCTCCAAGGGCAGTGGGAAGCTGAATCCCTACCTTCATCCACTCAGACACATCCCAGTTCTCCATCACGGATCCGGGACCCCCACACCCAGCAGCCTCTGGCATCCCCAGCCTCTCCCTGCATCCTGGCTGAGGCAGCACACCCCACCCGTGTGAACAGCACAGGAAAAAGGGAATAGCTGGAAAAGGCAGCCTTAAAAAAGCTGCTGTGCCCAGGGTGGGACAGAAAAACATGAGTCAGTGTTTATCTGGGCAGAGCCGGCCGGGCTGTGCTGGACAGGTTGGGATAGGATGGGATGGATCCCATGGATCCTCCTGGCCACAGTGTGGGGTCACCCCCATAGGGAAAGTGCCCCAAGCCTGTCAGAAAGTGGGGTTTAGTCTCAAGATTTGGGTCGTGAAAGGCCCCTCCCAGGGCGAAACTCTGGCAGAGGAACCCGGCCTTCCCTGGCACAGAGTGTTGAAAGAGCCACCCTGTTTGTAAAATCCTGGCCTTTTGCTCCATCTGTTCTGCTCTTGGGAAGGTTTGAGGACTAAAGGGGAAAATTTTGGGCGTTTGTACCTACACAGGCAAAGATTTCCTTGAAAAAGGGCAGTTTGTACTTCTGAGCTGCTTAAAATGACTCAGCCTCCAAGATAATGAAAGTTCTTTCATCTTCTCTGCCCTCTTCTTTTCTAATAACCCAAGGTTTTCTCCTGGCAATTCTTAGGCAATAAAAAGACAAAAACACCTCCCTTTTTCAGAGCATCCTCCCTGCTACATCCCCCCATCCAGTGATGCTGTCCCTAACCATGGGACAGGTGACAGGGGACAAAACCTTGGGGACATCACTCCGGATTTGGGGCATACAAAGGGGAAGAAACCCAAGAAAACAGAAATAGGGCTGCAGGAGGGACGTGACCCTGCAGGGGATGTGGCATGGCTGGGGACAGCAGGCTCAGCCCCCCCCGAGCGAGGAAGTCACCCTGGATCCGCAGGAGCATCCTCCCAGCTGTGCTCTGTGTCCCCAGCTGAATGCTGATCAGCACAGCAAAGAAAAGCCACCCTGTTCTCCCTGTCCCCAGTGAGGGGACACTGCCACACTGTCAGGACATCAACCCCCCCCCAAATTCACTGCCAGCTCCTCTCCCTTCCGAGCTGTTTTCCCACCCCACAGGCTGCAAAGCCCAGCTCCAAAAGAGGTTGGGATTTTAGGGAAAATTAGGGGGTTTGGGGTGAAGGACAGCAGGGATCCCAGAGGTCCCAAACCCACTGTTTAACAACAGGGGAGCAAAAAACCTCAACTGGTTACAAATCTCCAGCAAACCCTTCCTCCCAAATCCCTATTAAAAATAAAAATTAACAAATATTTATAAATCCGGAGGTCTTTACCTGAGCTGGATAAATCCCCAAAGAATTTTCAGCATTTAGAGGCTGGATTAGACATCTCTGCTTCTCCTACAGCCCCGTTAGGGCTGGCATGGGAACGACCCTGGGCTTGTGGCTTTGGCATCCAGCTGGAGCTGACACGGATATTGCCGAGGTTTCTCATCCCGAGGAGACGCACATGGGATGGGAGGATGAGGAAAATAAATGCAGCCTGTGGAATAAACCAGCTGCTGGCCTCAGCAGAGCTGGAAGGGGAAGGGGGAAGCTCTGGGGGAGGATGTTGAATTTGTGGAGTTTAGCTGGACACAGAAGGGGATGTGGCAGCAGTGACATGCCCCGTCCACCACGGTTCCTGTGCTGCCCACGGTGCCTTGGGAATCTCCTGGGAGCCCTTGGGAAGGGTTTGGGTATCCCTCACTCTGAGCACAGCCAAAGGGTCCCATCTGCCTCCTCCACCCTGGCTGCCCCTCATCCCTGTTCCCCAGGTCCCCCAAATCCAAACCCTGCTCCTGGGATGCTCCTGGCCTCGCACACACAGGAGTGGGGTAACCCAAAGCCATTCCTGGGGTGTGGGGAAGAAGAGGAGCTGCTCATCAGGTCCTGCCCATTCCCAGCTGTTCATCCCACAGTGCATTCCCAGTGAGGAAATCAGCCTGGCCTGGTTTGTACCGGGACTCCAAAGAGAGGGTCACCAGCCAAAGAGAGGATCACCAGCCAAGGGCCATCCTGACTGTGACCCTGTGCCAGCCAGGAAATTGCCAGAGGCATCCACGGTGCAGCTGATGATCCAGCACCAGCTGAGCCTGGATGGACACAAATCCCTGCCCTGAGCCAGGATAGCTCATCCAGAGGGAGATGCAAAACACCTGGAGCAAAAGCTGCACCATGCTGTGAAAGAGCATCACCTTCCACCAGAGCCCCCACCTGCTCTCCCTCATCAACATCCATGAGTTTTCCAGCTCTCAGCTTCAGCCATTTACAGGGGACGAATCCCAGTTTCCCCAGAGCTGGAAAACCACCCAAGTGTGACCAGGGGACAGCAGGGAGTGACAGCAGGTGGCAGGGAGTTCAAGGCCACCATGTCCCATCACGTGGGGACATTGACCCTGTCCCACGCAGACGAGCTCCCGTGAGAGCCGAAAAAGAGGAATCGCAGGCACTGCCAGCTTTGCACAACTCCGTGTTGCAACATCCCTGAGCTGAATCAGGGCTGGAAAAGTGCTGATGTGCCGGCTCGTGGGGCTGCTGCGGGGAAAGGAGAAGCCCCAAAAAGCCCTGAAGTGTGAAGCGGGCAGGGATGTGCCAATCTCCCTGTGGAACCAGGCAGGGGGGCTCGTGACCGGCTCCCCGGTGTCCCTCTGTCCCAGGACCCCCCGGGGATGGGTTGGGAGCTCCGGGATATTCCGCACTTGTGTCCCCAGCAGGGTGCAGAGGAGCGGTGCCCCAGGACAGTGCGAAATGCAGCCCAAAATTAGAAAAAACCATGAGAAACACGGACCCGGCTGGGGAGTGGCACAGGCTGGATCTGCCCCATTGCTCTGCCACCACATCCTGTCCCATCTGCTCCCGCAGTAAGACCCCCCAGCGCTCCCAGTGTCCCCACCAAGCCTTGCAGTGACCTTTCCCAATACCTCGTGCGGTGCCAGCGCTGTCCCGCTGCTCCGAGCTGGGCAGGACGAGCTCGGGGTGCCCTGGGTGCCAGCGGGATCCCATTCCCAGGCGCGCCGGGACCAGGCACAGGCACGCTGCCGCTCCCCGCCGGTTTTAAGGGAGCGGGGAGGGAGCTGCATCCATCACCAAGGTTTTCTTGGCAGCGCGATGCTCGGCGAGCAACAGCTGGGAGAGGGTGTGACGCCGGGAGCTGGGAACGCTGGCCTGGATCACAACCCAGCGTGAGGAAGCAACAAACTGCTTCCCAAGGGGCCTCCTTTCCTGTGCCGCCCCCCGGGCCGGAGCACACCGTCCCACGGAGGGATAACGGAGCACAGAGCGCTCCACAGGGATGCTGCTCCAGCCGGGAGCCCAAGGGGAGGCAGGTGGCTGCCAGGGCCCCCTTGCTGTGCTGTCCCCACCCTGGGTCAACCGCTGTCGTCTGCTCCCCCCACCGCCCCCCAACTCCTTCCAAGATGTTGAGTCACTTCCCTTCAGGCAAATCTGGCTCCCAAACGCCGCTCCTGCTGCTCAGGGGCTGCTTTTCCCGATGGATTTCATTACCACCAGGATGCTGCAGCTNAAAGTTCTTGGAGGGCCACAGAGGGGCTGGGAGAGGCTCCAGGGTCCCCTGGGTAGGAGGGATGGGAAAAGTTGGAGGCAGGGATGGGGTTCAGTGGGACAAACAAGAGGTTTTTGGGGCAGCCCCCCAGTTTGGGAGCAGCACAGCCCCCACCCACACAGAGCAGGAGGTTTGGATAACCCCAGGCTTGATGTGGCACCGGGAAAATTCCTTCCCTCCCCACGCAGCTCCCGCGCTCCCAAGCCTCAGCCATCCCAGTCCCAGCATCCATCCCATTGGGATAAGAGCCAGTGCAGGGTTTGGGAGCAAAGGCAGAACAAGGAAACACAAGAAAATTTGGCAGTGATGCCTCCTCACCCTCCTCCAGCCTGGAAAAGGAGCAGGATTTGCCCAACTGGGACACCCCAGCACCAGCTCAAGCAACACTGCCCTGGGTTTGCTACCAGCCATTCCAACCTTCTCCAGCAGAAAGGAAGTTCATCTACCATAGGATATTAATTAAGGTTAATTAATTACCCTCAGCTGTAAAGACAGGCTAAAAACCATCCTGAATCCAGCCAGCAAGGGAGAAAACCAACCACAAACTGATGGCATTTCCTTTTGCGTGTCGGAGTCAAACGGTGCCACCAAGAGATGCTCAGGCAACTCCGGGTGGCACCAGCTGGGACCTGCGGGGTCCCAAAACCACGCCAGGGCGTGGTGGGTCTGGGAATGCTCGGCCATGGATGCTCTTGCATGTGGCCTTGCCAAGGGCTGGCCTCAGGACTGGAGCAACGACCGAAATCCCGGCAGCTCCGAGGGGTCCAGAGCCAAGACCCGGCACAATCCCAGTGTTCCCAGCAAGGCCGAGCTCTGCGGCCCCACAGAACCAACCCATCCCTTGGCACTGCCTCCTTTCCCAGGCACCTGCCACTTCCCCTTGTCCAGGCAGGATGCAGGATCCTGGTCTCACACTGATCCCTGTGTTTAGCAAGGTGAAGGGAAAACACGCTGACTCGGGATATGATTTCCCATCCCGAGCGTTTGTGGGTTGGGGTTTCCCTCCGAGGCACTCGGCATCGCCTGCTCAGCAAAGCCTTGCCGGCAGCAGCGCCTGCGGAAGGACAAATCCCTGTTCCCAGGGCTGTTGATCCGTGCAGGAGCAGCCGTCGGGAACAGCAATTCCAGGCGCCGCAGCCAGCGCAGCCTCTGGCACTTGTCATGTCCTGGGCAAGCGCCGAGTGCCACCCACACCGAGCAAAGCAATTAAAGCTCTAAATTGATTTGGGCTGATTAAACGCTCTGGAGCAGCTCCCCGCCGAGCCGGGATGCGCGGGTGGAACCGGGATGCGCGGGTGGGGCCGGGATGCGCGGATGGAGCCGGGATGCGCGGATGGAGCCGGGATGCGCGGATGAGGCCCGGCAGGTTCGATCCCTCCGGCTCTCACCCTTCTTCCCTCCCACACAGGCGCTGGGAACCCGTCTGACTCATCCCGAAACAGATGTGGCAGTCAATGGGGAAGAAATAGGAGGAAGTTTTCCCTCTCCGGGGGAGCTCCAGCAGCACTTTCCCTCGCCCTGGACAGAGCCGTGGGGATAAACGGGAATGGCTAGAAAAGAAGCTGGGCTCAGCTATGAGGACAAGACAGGAGGCTCCCACTGCGTATCCCAGCTCCAAATCCCGGGTTTTAGAGCTGGGTTTATGCCCATGGATAACTCTGCCTTTCCCACAGGGAGCTCATCCCTGGCTCCCGGCTCCACACCCGCCGTGGTCCCGAGCTCTGGATCCCGTCACTGCCTCCCGATCCAAGTGCAAACTCCCTGCACAAATAAAGAAGCCACAGACAGGATGTTCAAGAGACGGCTCCCGTTCCCTTTTTTCGCTGATTTGATACAACCACGGGAAAAAAAACTCAGTCCCAACCTTGTGTAACTCGAGCTTATAAATAGCCCCAGAAACACAGCGGGGCTGGGACAGGGTGGCCAAACCCTGCTGTGCTCCTGAGGCTGGCACCATATCCCACCGCATCCCAGCCCTGGGATGGGCAGGTCGGGGGTCTCCACAGGGTTCAGCCCCCAAACACCCTCGCAGAACCTCTGTTTGCCTCCAATCTTGCATCATTTCCCCCATTTTTCCACGTGCTTCCCTCGGAGCTGTGCCAGGGGCTGGATCCGAGCGATGCACGCTCGCAGGCCAGGGGAGAACTCCGAGTTCTGACTCCCAAACCCCACCCTTGGAGGAGGAGGATTGATGGGAACATTCTCAGGGCACAGCTGGGCCCTGTTCCATGGATTTCCCCATCCATGGCACCACCCACCTGCTCCCATCCCCATCCTGCAGTGACAGCTCCCCCTGGGAGTGATGGAAGTGCCACATCGGGAGATTTATCCATGAGTTCCAATTCCTGACGGAGCTGCCAAAGGCCACTGACAGCTCCTGGAGCAGGGATGAGGGATTGCTGGGCATGGACACTTTGTTGTTGCCTTGGAGCCCCTCAGCAGGTGACAGACAGAATGCCACCTGCCCAGAGATTTATGAGCAGAGGTGACATCAAATCCTGGAATGGCTGGGTTTGGAAAAACCTTAAACTCATCCCATTCCATTACCTGCCATGGGCAGGGACACCTTCCACAGCCCAGGTCGCTCCAAGCTCTGTCCAACCTGGCCTTGGAATAAGAAATTCCATTAATAAAATGCCTACAGGGCTCCAGCTTTGGATGCTTGCCTCCCACTGGAAAATGGGAGATGCTGACAGGTTTCAATTCCTTGTGCTGGGAACTGCTGGAGCTGAAATCAGGCTCATCTTTCACCCTGAACTCCTTCAGCATCATCCTAAAACCCTCTGGATGTGCTTTTCCTGCTGCTGGTGTGCCAGTGAAGATACCAAACATGGATAGAGGGGAGTATTCCTGAAATCTCCCAGTAAAAATCAGTGGGATCTGGCTGATAAAACCCCTCAGGAAACTCCCAGTTCTTTAAGGCACCTGGATTTGTCTTAATAACAAGGATTTACTAACAATAGATTCCTTCAAATTCCCAAATATCCATAAGGAAACCTGCTTTATTTATGATTTTTAAATTAATAAACCCACTTTTCCTTGCAATCAGCATCTGGGAACTCACCATTCCATGGAGCAGAGCTTTGCAGGGACACGTATTGTTGAAGCTGACTTTGCCAATGGGCCCATCCTGCTTCCCATCATTGGGATGGGCACAGGGACTGCCCAGCTCTGGGCTCCTTGCAGGAAGGTTCAGCATTCCTGCCAGCTCTGAGCAATCCATGCCTTTTTTGGGTTTTTTTTTTTTGGCTGGGGTGTGGCCTTGGTGCAGATTTCCTGGGCTCAAATTGCCCTGGAATTTGTAAAAATAACTGCAAAATATGTTTTATTCCTGAGCCTTTGCCAGGCTGGGATTATTTCTGGAATGAGGGAGTTGCTCTGTGGTGCCAGGGAGATGTGGGGGTACCTGTGCCCTCACTGGGGTTCCCCACACCATCTTCTTTGGATGGATCTGGATCATTGATCCCAATATCCAGAGCTCAGCCCCATGCTGGATACAACCTTTTCCCACACAGGAGCCCAGTCCCAAAATCCAGCTGTTATCTAAGAATTATTTAAATAGATCCAGAAATGTAGGGATCTATCCAGAGGGTGCTGTTGATGGAAGCCAGATCTACTAATGCTAATGAATTCCTGACTTTTATTCCCTAAACAGTGCAGAGGGAATCCCTGTTATCCATGCCCTGGAGTGGATGCAGAAAGTCCCCAGCACTGTTCCTGGCTGATGGAGAATGGAGCTCACATCCAGCTGCTCGCAGAAGGATTCAGACTTTGGGAATACCTTATAAATCAATAGGGATAAATTGAAAATTCGGGCAGGACTTCACATAATTCACCCTCTCTCCCTTAAGACTTTTTGGGGAAAAAACAGGGGAAAGGGAATTTGGGATGCCCTGGCTGGATGCAGCTGGAGAGGGTGTCCAAGGAAATAATTCTGTGTGGAGAGCATTGAAATGTCAGGAGACCTCTGATTTATCCATGGCCTTCAAGTGCAGGAATTAATTCTGGCCACAGAATTCCAGCCATTTCCAACACCAGCAGAAGCTGCCTTCAAGGAGCCATAATTCCCAAGGGAATTAAAACTAAAACCAAATTAAAACGAAAGCATTTCCCTGGATATCCCACCTGGAATGTGGATACCCTGGGGTATCCCTCACCTTCACCCTGGCATCTTCCCAACCCGGCAAATCCCTGGCACCGCTGGTGAGGAGCTCCTGCAAAACAATTTCCCCATGGAAAACAGGGAGCTAATGGGATTTAAGGGAAGAGGAATGAGAGGTTGGATGTAAGCAGATCCAATTAGTGGATGGGTCAATTAAGAGAGGGGTGATGGGATATTGGAGATCCCAAATCCCTGAGCACGGCATCCCAGGAGCGGGCGCTCCTTGCTCGGAGGACCCCATTGCTGCTCCTGGAAAATTCCACCATGAAGGATTTAAACGAGTCATTTATCAATTAAATGTGCGCTCTGGCAAATTAAAATCTGTCCTCTTGTTTAATTAATAGGGCAGCTTTATATTCGACAAATTAGGGAGCCTCTTGATGAGCTAATTTGTTAATTAATAGAAGCCTAGAGGCTCTTCCTTCATTAGATGTTGGCACATCCTTGAATCCAAAGTGCAGCTCCTCCTTCACAACCCCTGGGCTCAGGCTGGGAACAGCCCTGGCACTGGATTTGCCATGGGAGAGCTCTTGGCATGGCTCCTGGCATTCCTGGGATTTATGGCAGCAGTGCATTCCCCTCCCCTTTCCTTTGGGAAAATTTACATCCCTTGCCAAGGAAAAGCGCGAGATCCTGCGGCCGAGCCGCTGCCAAACGGAGCCCAGAGCTGCTCCAGGATGGAAAGAGGGAAAGAAATTGATAAAAAATGGCAAGAAAGCTCCTGGCCCTGTCCAGGGATCTGTGTTGGGTGGGAATCAGCGCTGTGGGTGGAGGATCCAGAGCTCATCCCAGCAGATCCAAGGATTCCTGGGTGTCTCCAACACCTGGATCACTCCCTCAGGGAAAATGAATCTTCCATGTATATCGAGGCTCATGGATCAGCCCTTTGCCCCATCCCAGATGGCCACAGCCACCCCCAGCAGCCCCCTCCCAGTGCTTCCAGTACAAACCAGTACCAGGATGGTGCTGAGGCTGGGTGGGCTCCATGAGCTGCTCCAAAGGATGCCATGGAAAGAGGGATGGCAGCAATCCCAGGACAGGGATCCCAAAAGGAATGCTGGAGTCATCCCCAGTGAGAGCAGGACCAGTAACACCAGTAAGAGCAGCATGGTGGGGCACACACACACTGACCTGGGGTAAGATCCTGCTGCAAATCCAGCTCCACGTTAAAAACCAGGAATGTGGATTCCTTCCCTTCCCAAGGACCATTCCCCTCCAATCCAGGCTGTCCCAGATCCCATGGAGCAGCTCCCTTCTTTATTTTTAGCCACCAGTGTCTGCTGCATTCACCAGTTATCAAATAAATATGGGAAACCAAGGGAGGCACCCAGAGACTCCCTTATCTCTGTTTTCCATGGACTGGCAGTTCCTGGGATGTGTTTACACTCAGCCCAAAAAGCAACCCCAGGTTCACTTTCTACCACAGGAGTTTGCCAAGTTTCCAGCTTTCCCTGGATCTTATCCCACCCAGGCAGGTCCTGAAGAGAGGGCACAGCTTGGTCAGACCCCAAAATAAATAAATTAAAAAAAAAAAATCACAGTGAAAGGCAAATTCCTGATGGATTTTCCACAAACACTTGGCCACTTGCGGTCGAAGCTGCCCTTATTTGGGTGCCTTTTCCAGGAGGACACCGATGGTTTGTGCTCTGGCTCTGGATCCTGATCCATTCTCCAGGAATGCCAGGCACAGAGAACTCAGCTGATGCTGGGACATCTCCCTAATTCCTGCTGGAATGTGACCCTCAAACACTTTTCCCAAGGCTGATGCATCTCCCATTCCTGCCTGTGCATCCACAGCCTCCCTGCTGCCACAAGGGATGCATTCCCACCCTCTGCCTCTGATTCCCAACACATTTGGTGCTCCAATACTGCAGAGAAATCTCAATTTCAACACCTCCAAGAGTCTCTCTTCCCTCCCCACACAAAAAGGCAATTCCAGAGCTGTGTCTTTATCCCATTTCAGCAGCAGGTTGTGCTGGAAGTGGAAGAGAGAAGCACATGCTTTTCCCTTGTGGTTTTCCAGATCCATTTCTCCTTCCACAACCTAACACACCTAAAAAGAGGGGGGGGGGGGAA
The DNA here is from genome assembly GCA_013399835.1 of Leptocoma aspasia. Lineage (NCBI taxonomy): Eukaryota > Metazoa > Chordata > Aves > Passeriformes > Nectariniidae > Leptocoma > Leptocoma aspasia. Next base: position 635,196 of record VXAX01007279.1, read on the forward strand.
CCCCTTGGAATAATATTTACAAGCTAATTAGGCAGAGAATCGATTTGAATATCATTGGGATACCAGAAAAACGCCAGGTGAGCTGGGAAGGCTTGGGCTGGTTTTCCATGGAAATTAAAATTGCCACGGGCTGCTGGAGGCAGGAGTTGAAGCAAAATGTGAGTGGCAGGTGGTTCCTGAGTTCCAGAGCTCCTGTTTCTCTTCCTGGGATTTAGGAACTCAAATAGCTCTTGAATTTCAGGAATATTCCTGTTTTCAAGTCCTGCTCAGGGCACCCTGGTTGAGCAGAGCCTCTCCCAGGTAGCCCACGCTGCCTGAAATGTTGGAATTTAGCCCAGGATCAGGACAGGAGATGTCCAGCAGCTCCCCAGCACCTCTGCCAGGACACAGCTGTGTCTCCAGCATCCCTGCACTGCCATTGCCATGGTGACTGAGCATTGTCCCCTCTCCTCCCACCTTCAAGGAAAAATGTCCCTCCACGGCACAGGGCTGTCCCCAGAGCACTCCCAGATGGCCTTAGCCTCACCCTGCATCCCACAGGACATCCCACAGGACATCCTGGTACCCCAGGACAGGAACTGCTGCCCATGAGGAATTTCCTGCTGGCTCCAGCCTGGAGCTGACCATCACCAAGGAAAAAAAAATCCAGGAGGATCCAGTCACTCCCACACCTAAACAGGTGGGGTTTGAAGAGAAATCCAAGCAGGGAAGAGCTTGAGGCCATTCAAGACCAGCAGAGGATCTTTGAGCACAGAAAAGCTGGGGGTCACCACTGTCCCCATCGCTGGTGGCACTGGCAGCACCAGGGAATCCACAAGCAGTGCCACCCCCGAGTGTGCCAAGCTGCTTCCCTGCCCTCCCAAATCTCCCTGGGACACCTGCTGAGCTCTGACAGCTGTCAGGACCTAAGCAGGGGGCGAGCTGAGAAGCTTAAAGGAAAAACAGCTCCTTTTGTAATCTGCTCCCACAGCACTCCCACCCTCCTGCCCGTTTTAGCCCTCCCTGTCCTACACTGGAGCCCTGGAGATGGGAAATGGGTGGAATTGCAGCTGTTCAAGGATGCAGCACACAGGGTGATGTCACCTCTACACGTGGCAGGAGACGTGTCCACCCTGATCCCACTGCTCCTCTGGCACCTGGGGAACATCAGGGAATGGTTTGGCTGGGAAGGGACCTTCCAGATCACCTCATTCCCTGCCATGGGCAGGGCACCTTCTCTATCCCAGGGCGCTCCAGCCCGGCCTGAAAGGAGCAACACTGCCTGATCTGCCTGATCACATCTTCAGATGGATGCCAGGGAAGATTATCCCAAGGATCAGCCTCACAGCCAGAGCCCTGTGCAAGCTTTGGGGAAGCACAAGCTCCGTGCCTCAGCTGCTGGTACACCCAGGATCCCAGGAATCTCCAAGCGTGCAGACAAGGGAATTTTATCCCAGCACAAACAGTTCCAGAAGGAAGCCAGGGCCTTACTCAACCCCCAGATATGTTTTCATATCAGTGCCTCCAAAGGCAGAAGGTGGGAAGGTCCTGGAGAGGGAATGCAGCAGGCTGGGATGTTTCCATGGAGCAGCGAGATGAGTCAGTGCCATCTGCCGGCTGCAGTGACCCAGCCGCTCCCAAACCCATCGGAATCGGCCTCGGATAGAGAGGAATAAACCCCAGCCTCACGCTAAAGCTTCCAGGATCCCTCTGGAACGCTGCTCCAAATGCAAATCCCCCTAAGGACCCAGACGGGATCCGTTTGGCACAGCTGTGTCCAGCCACGCCAAGAAGTCCCAGGATGACCCAGCAGGACTGGGAGTCCTTGACATACCCAGGCTGCAGCTCCAGCATTCCACAGCTCTTCTCCTTCCCACCTTTGGGATCTCCCTTTGCTGTTCCTGACACAGGCACACATGGAAACCCTTGAGCTGAGGAAGAGCTGTGGGAATGCCAAGGATGCACAGTTTCCCGAGGGATGATGTGGCATCGTCACCTTCCACCCCAGTTTGGAGCGTTCCAAGCGTCCCCACAGGCATCAAAGCTGGGATGGGACACCAGGCATTCCTGCCTGGCCGTGTTGTCCCACTCTGCTGGAGTAGATTTAATTAGGGAATAGATTCTAAGTGTGTTTCTCACCATTTTAAAAAGGAAAACTCATCCCTGCTTTGTAATTATCTTTAGGTGCCAGATCCCTGGCACTGAGGAAAACACATATTTGTGTCCAGGCTTCCTCTGGGAGAGAAGAGGGATTTGCTCGTCCTTCCAGTGCTGATTATCCCCCAAAAGTTCTCTGTAGGCATCACCAGGCTGTGGCAGCTCCTGCTGGCTGGGGGACACTTTGGAGCTGCAGGGGTGGCCTGGGGCTGCCTGTGCTGGAGAGATCCCAGGGCTGATCCTGTCAGGCTGGCTTAGGGATGGTGGCTGATCCCAGCTCATCCAGCTGCTTTTGTCAATCACAGTAAAACCAATGAACATCTGAGGCAACAGCAGCTCTGAGAGAGAGGTTTTTCAGCAGGATCCTGCTTTTCCTACTGAAAACAAGCCCAAAAAGGGGAGATTAGCTCTGGAAAACTCCATTTGCAGAGGAAGCAGGATTGGGTTGGGGGCAGCACGAAGCTAACGTGGATTGGGATGCTGGGCACAGGCACATCTATGGAGGTGTCCCCTCAGCTTCCTCTGAAATATGGCTTAAATACCCTGAATTCATTTCTGACAAACTAGGTTATTTTTCCCTCCTACTGATGATCTGCATCTGGTAGAAGAATACCTTATCACCTTGCTAGATACTGATTCTGAGGGTGTTACCAGCAATTCATTAAAACATTCTCTTTTCCCTCAACTTTTTCCAATCTTTCCCTATTCCTGGCCTCCAGCGGAGGGAGAGGCACAGGTGTGGAACACCAAGGCACGTTGCTACTTACGGCCAAAAATAAAGAGCCACGGATAGGCGACGGGGGCTCTGTATCAAGGGAAAGAGGTGATTTTCCATAGAAATGGCCATAAATTGAATGCAATGGAATTTAATCCTCAGGGGGGCCTGCAGCGCTCCCGTCGCCTAGCAACAGCACGCCATGCCCTAATATGGCAACTTACCCGCCCACTCCCCATCCTCCCTTCTTACTGGCTGCGCGCCGCATGATTGACGTGCGCTCTCGCCAGTGTTCCCCCTCCACGAGCCTCTCCCGGCCGGGGGCCAGGACAAAACCGGAGGTCTTGGGCAGAGGGGATATGGGGCAAGGCCTGGGGTGCACCGGGGGTACTGGGCAGAGAGGAGCCGGGGGGACCCGGGGTGCTGGCGGGGATTCCAGCCGGGGTCCCAAGCCTGGAGGAGGGTGGCGAGGAGACGGGAAGCTCCGTGATGTCCGCGGAACCGGCTGGCAGAGCCTGGTGCCCACGCTGCTCCTGGGCATCCATGGCTCCTCCTGCTGCTGCTGTCACAGCAGATCCCACACGGTGCCTGGGAGTGGCAGGGAAGGGGATGCCCGGGACAGCCCCCAGTAGCTGTGACAAACCCAGAGCACTTAAACCCACTCTTACCCACGACACGGAGCTCTGGCTAAAGCTGTGTGTTCCCAGGTGGGAGCAGTGGCAAAGGAGATGCTCCAGGTGTCCGTGCTGGAAGCAGGATGAATCTCGTGGCGATGGCGACCGATCCCGAGCTCCAGTGGGTGTCCCTGTGGCTCCGTGTCCGGTGGGCGGCCGTGCTGGTGCTGCTGCTGAGCTCCCTGGTGATGCTGCTGCTGCCACTGGCTGCCGTGGACAAGCAGTGCCACGCTGTGCTCAAGGGCCTGTCCTTCCTGAAGAGTAAACTGGGCTCCTCGGGAATCAGCAGGCTCACAGGGCAGAGCACGGAGCTGAGCGTCACCTCCAGGGGGCTGGAGCTGCTGGTGCTGAAGGGAAAAGCCTCCCCAGGTGAGAGGTGGGCACAGCTGGGTTCCTCAGGTCAAGGAGCTGCTGGAGAGGGTCCAGCAAATCATGTCTGGGGTCTGGAGCATCTTTGTGATGAGGAGAGACTGTGGGAGCTGGGCCTGGTCAGTCTGGAGAAGGGAAGGCTGAGAGGGAATCCCAGCAATCCATGCAAACATCTCCAAGGGGTGTCACAGGATGGTGCCAGGCTCTGTTCAGTGGTGCCTGGTGACAAAGAGCAATAAACTAAAACACAAGTTCCACCTCAACATGAGGAGGAACCTCTTTCCATGAGGGTGGCAGAGCACTGGGACAGCTGCCCATGGAGTCATGGAATCTCCCTCCATGGAGATTCCAAATCCACCTGGACACCTTCCTGCTCCAGGTGACCCTGCCTTGGCAGGGGCTTGGAGTGGGTGATTTCCAGAGGGCCCTTCCAGCCCCAACACCAACCCAGAGATCTTCACCCCCTTCCTTAGCGTGTCCAGTACCCCTGGTGGGAGTGACACTGTACCCTGATGGTAACAAACTGCAATTAACTGCAATTAACACTGGCTGTAAATGCCCCCGAGGTCAGGCAGGCCCTCACCAGCTCCTTGACTGCATTCCAGGGCCCTGTGCTGGCCTTGCTCCGTCTCTCCAAAGTTTTCCTTGTGTTTTCAGTACTAGTAACTTCTGTGGAGGTAACTGGAATACAGAGAGGTGGTTTAGTGCACAGAAATCTGGGCTACACAGCATTAATCCCAAAATCCTGGCTGGCACAGAACAGCCTTGCAGGCAGTGTGAGGCCATGGCCGTGGCCTGTATCAGCCAGGATATTAATTTGGAAAACACTTAAAGGAATTGTTATGATTCCAGCACTGTATCTTTGTTTGCATTAAAGCTGGGAAAACGTTGGACAGTTCAGTGGAAAAAGAGAAGTGCTGTTGGCAGCCAACGTAATAATGTTGACATTATAATTTCACCTAAAAGAATGCCAAGAGAACGTGTTTAAAACACTGTTTCCTCCCACGTGAAGCAGTTTGGTGGCCACCTTTGGCCACCTTGAGCCTGCTGTCCACAGGTCCTGCCAGGAATGGTTCTGCTGCCTCATACTCAGCCTGGAAACGTGGTATAAACCTCTAGGATTGTCACCTGGAAAAAGCTGGAACAAAATTCTGTTCCAGTTCTTTGAGACTAGTTTTGTTTAATTTTTGTATCAGTGAACAGTGACAGCTGTAGAATATCCTGAGTTGTAAGGGAGGCACAAGGATCATGGAATCCAGATTTCCAGAGGTTTCCAGTAAAACTCACCACCCTTTATCTGTTACCATTCCATTCCAGAGGTGAAGTTGGAAGCCAGAGCAGCTCTGAACCAAGCCCTGGAGATGAAGCGCCAAGGGAAGCGGGAGAAGGCCCACAAACTCTTCCTGTACGCCCTCAAAATGGACCCAGATTACGTGGATGCCCTGAACGAGTTTGGGATCTTTTCTGAGGAGGAAAAAGACATCCTCCAGGCCGACTATCTGTACTCCAAAGCTCTGACCATCTCCCCCCACAACGAGAAGGCTCTGAGCAACCGGGGCCGGACACTGCCCTTGGTGGAGGAGATCGACCAGAGGTATTTCAGCATCATCGACAGCAAGGTCAAGAAGGTGATGGCCATTCCCAAAGGGAACTCAGCCCTGCGCCGGGTGATGGAGGAATCCTACTACCACCACATCTACCACACGGTGGCCATCGAGGGGAACACGCTGACGCTGTCGGAGATCCGGCACATCATCGAGACCAGGTACGCCGTTCCCGGGAAGAGCCTGGCGGAGCAGAACGAGGTGATCGGGATGCACGCCGCCCTCAAGTTCGTCAACACCACGCTGGTGTCGCGCATCGGCTCAGTCACCAGCAGGGACATCCTGGACATCCACCGGCGCGTGCTGGGCTACGCCGACCCCGTGGAGGCCGGGCGGTTCCGCGCCACGCAGGTCTTCGTGGGCCACCACATCCCTCCCCACCCACAGGACGTGGAGAAGCAGATGGAGGAGTTCGTGCAGTGGATGAACTCGGAGGACGCCATGAGCCTGCACCCCGTGGAGTTCGCGGCGCTGGCGCACTACAAGCTGGTTTACATCCACCCCTTCGTGGACGGCAACGGCCGCACCTCGCGGCTGCTGATGAACCTGATCCTGATGCAGGCGGGGTACCCGCCCATCACCATCCGCAAGGAGCAGCGGGCAGAGTATTACCACGTGCTGGAGGTGGCCAACGAGGGCGACGTGCGGCCCTTCATCCGCTTCATCGCCAAGTGCACCGAGACCACGCTGGACATGCTGCTCATCGCCACCACCGAGTACTCTGTGGGCCTGCCCNTCTGTGGAGGTAACTGGAATACAGAGAGGTGGTTTAGTGCACAGAAATCTGGGCTACACAGCATTAATCCCAAAATCCTGGCTGGCACAGAACAGCCTTGCAGGCAGTGTGAGGCCATGGCCGTGGCCTGTATCAGCCAGGATATTAATTTGGAAAACACTTAAAGGAATTGTTATGATTCCAGCACTGTATCTTTGTTTGCATTAAAGCTGGGAAAACGTTGGACAGTTCAGTGGAAAAAGAGAAGTGCTGTTGGCAGCCAACGTAATAATGTTGACATTATAATTTCACCTAAAAGAATGCCAAGAGAACGTGTTTAAAACACTGTTTCCTCCCACGTGAAGCAGTTTGGTGGCCACCTTTGGCCACCTTGAGCCTGCTGTCCACAGGTCCTGCCAGGAATGGTTCTGCTGCCTCATACTCAGCCTGGAAACGTGGTATAAACCTCTAGGATTGTCACCTGGAAAAAGCTGGAACAAAATTCTGTTCCAGTTCTTTGAGACTAGTTTTGTTTAATTTTTGTATCAGTGAACAGTGACAGCTGTAGAATATCCTGAGTTGTAAGGGAGGCACAAGGATCATGGAATCCAGATTTCCAGAGGTTTCCAGTAAAACTCACCACCCTTTATCTGTTACCATTCCATTCCAGAGGTGAAGTTGGAAGCCAGAGCAGCTCTGAACCAAGCCCTGGAGATGAAGCGCCAAGGGAAGCGGGAGAAGGCCCACAAACTCTTCCTGTACGCCCTCAAAATGGACCCAGATTACGTGGATGCCCTGAACGAGTTTGGGATCTTTTCTGAGGAGGAAAAAGACATCCTCCAGGCCGACTATCTGTACTCCAAAGCTCTGACCATCTCCCCCCACAACGAGAAGGCTCTGAGCAACCGGGGCCGGACACTGCCCTTGGTGGAGGAGATCGACCAGAGGTATTTCAGCATCATCGACAGCAAGGTCAAGAAGGTGATGGCCATTCCCAAAGGGAACTCAGCCCTGCGCCGGGTGATGGAGGAATCCTACTACCACCACATCTACCACACGGTGGCCATCGAGGGGAACACGCTGACGCTGTCGGAGATCCGGCACATCATCGAGACCAGGTACGCCGTTCCCGGGAAGAGCCTGGCGGAGCAGAACGAGGTGATCGGGATGCACGCCGCCCTCAAGTTCGTCAACACCACGCTGGTGTCGCGCATCGGCTCAGTCACCAGCAGGGACATCCTGGACATCCACCGGCGCGTGCTGGGCTACGCCGACCCCGTGGAGGCCGGGCGGTTCCGCGCCACGCAGGTCTTCGTGGGCCACCACATCCCTCCCCACCCACAGGACGTGGAGAAGCAGATGGAGGAGTTCGTGCAGTGGATGAACTCGGAGGACGCCATGAGCCTGCACCCCGTGGAGTTCGCGGCGCTGGCGCACTACAAGCTGGTTTACATCCACCCCTTCGTGGACGGCAACGGCCGCACCTCGCGGCTGCTGATGAACCTGATCCTGATGCAGGCGGGGTACCCGCCCATCACCATCCGCAAGGAGCAGCGGGCAGAGTATTACCACGTGCTGGAGGTGGCCAACGAGGGCGACGTGCGGCCCTTCATCCGCTTCATCGCCAAGTGCACCGAGACCACGCTGGACATGCTGCTCATCGCCACCACCGAGTACTCTGTGGGCCTGCCCGAGGCGGGAGGCGCCGCCGGCTGCAAGCAAACCATCCCCGTCAAGACTTGAGGGTTTTGGGCAGCTCAGGAGCTGGTGAAGCTGTGGGAGAGCAGAATTCCAAGCCACTGAGTGTTCCTGTTGGGAAATGACTGGACAGGAGGTGTCACTTGAGCGTTTTGTTTATTTAAAGTGTCTTACATTTGATTAAATTAATGTAATTTATTTATATATGTGATGCGGAACGGAACTGGGGATGGTGGCTGTGCACTGGAAGGAGGTGGGGAGAGATGTCGGAGGGCTCAAAAAGATGAACTAAAATTGAATTTCTCCTTGAAATTAAGCTTTGAGGAGCTGCTTCAATCACAACCCTTCACCCAGGCAGTCAGCTCTACTGTCTGACCTCAGCGAAGTCTAAACTGAGCTGGTTTTGTGTGGCCTCTTCCCTGTAGCTCCAAAATACATCCCTGAAGGAACAGCACTCTCTCAGCTGTGTCCATCAGACACTTTGGTGTCAGTCACACAGGAGGCTGAACTCCAGCCCAAAGGCATCTCTCCCCTCCCATTTCTGTGGCACTTTGCATGTTTACTTTCAGCTGCCTTTCCTGGGGTGAGTTTTGTACAAGTGGGAAGTGTTTGGTTTGGGATTACAGGTGATAGGAGTAGAACAAGAGGAGAAAAGCTCTGACTTACTTGAAGGAGAAGGACTCAGAAAACACCTCAGCCAACAGGAGCCCTGGGAAAGCACAACTGTCCTTAGACATTTCAGTGGAGGGGTTGGAAGGAGCTTGTCTGCAGAACTGGGGGCAGAAAAGGTCATCAGGCAGAGCCAGGAGACACCAGTTGTGCCAATTTGGGAAGAATGTGTACAGGAAGTTTGCAAAAAACTTCAATTTCTTTACTCTAGGTAAGGGAACTTTCACAATTAATTGCTGGTCATGTCATTACTCTGAAGAATCACTCAAGAATCACTTGAGGCCTCTGTGTGCTGCAAGGGCAGTGCAGTGCCTGGAGCTGCTGAGCAGTTCAAAGAATCACTTTTTCCTTGGTTTTTAAGATAAAAGTACCCACAGATCTCCCCATCCCAAACCTGCCAGGTGTGTAACAGCATCATTGATCTCACCACTTCCAAGCTCACAAAACTTCCATTTAAAATCCCAATTTAGAGTATTTAACCCCATGACAAAAGCTGCCAGGCTGTCCTAGGCTTAGTTTTTTTCCCTTTTAATTCTCTCTTACCTGACAGGGAGTTTAGGACATGTTTTTAGAGAAGCAGAAACCAGGATGAGACTGGAAGTTCTCTGAGCACTGCTGCCAGGGAAAGCAGACAATACAGGAGGAAAGGTGTCCTGTCCTTATAAAGCATGTTATTTTTGTAGTGCAACCTGAGTATAAATAATGCACTTTAGAGCTCTGTGGGGGGGGAAAAATGTTATTTTAGTAACAGATTAATAAACTATTTTAATATGAAAGTCTTGGTTTGGAAGAGGCTGTTCTCAGAGCACACCTGGCTGCAGTGAACTAAGTGTTGTGGAGGAGGAAAGGCCATGGGAGAGATCCTGGTTCCCTCAGTTCCCTCAGCCACGTGACAACACGAGCAGAGTCATCATTTCAAAGTAAAGCCAAGTGAAATCACAGGAAATAGTGTTTATTTGCAGTAGTGTTCGTGTGGTCCAAGTGAACTCAGCACTGGGGTCCCCCCTCACATCCACCCCTCTGGGTGGTGACTTCCAGGGTAGTTGTGACAAGCAGGGACATTTCTATCCGAGATCACACCACTGTTGCAAAGTCTGAGGTGATGACTGAAGTGATTTCAGGATATTCAGAGCAGATGGAATGAGCTGCTTCAAGGCCTGAGGGACACTGAGCACACCTGAGAGGTGAGATACATCAGTATCACCCAGCTGCCAGAGGAGAAGTGCAGTTCCAACACCCACGTTTCAACAAAAGCAACACTATTTATAGAAAAACTTTGAGAACTTGAGTTTAATAAACCGAGAAACGTCAGCTTGCACTTCACAGTTGTACAAAACCATACAGAAACCACCTGCAAAAAGACATGAGCTAGCTAGGAAAAACAACCAAAAATCCTGGTCCTCAGCAACAGCACGTCCAGCTTCATGGGAAACAAAAATTACTACCTAAGGATCAGCTCCTGACACTTAAAAAGAATCATCTCAATGTCCTTTACAAATACACCATATAAAAAAACAGGTCAACTGGAACAGAACAGGAACTGGATACATATATATGTATATCTGAGTATCTACATATACACACATATGTATAGAAACTCTCCCAATACTAAAAGAGGCCATTGTGGTGAAGTTGGAGCATCTGCTGTTGGATTCTGCATGGAAGGAGATGACAGTCCCTGCGTGCGTGGGTTTGGGTGGAGAATGGGGCTGCTGGCAGAGAGAATGTCTGCAATCCCAATCTGAGCTGACCAGTGGATCTTGCTGAGGTCCTCCCATGGCATCTCATTCGTTAATGAAAGAGAAAATAATTGGAAAGTACTCCAAAAACTCCTTGTGGCATCTGAGCCTTGCAGGAAGTGTTTCCCCCCTCGTTACCCTCAATATGAGGGATCACATTAACGCCATTTCACCAGAACAAAAGTGTAACTCTTTGCTCTTAGAGGAAAAAAAAAAAAAAACCAAAAACCACCACCTGGATTTGTGCCATCCTCCACTGATCCTGAGGAATGCAGCAGTCCAGTATTTACACGGGATTGGGACAGGCGTTCTCTCCTTGCAAAGCTTAAGGACACAACATGGCTTCCAGAAAGGCATTTCACATTGGACCAGACCTGCTGAGTGCACACTCCTTGCTCACTTTTTCAGGAGCATCTTGGCAAAATCAGCATTGGACATCTTTTTAGGCTCTGCAGGGGGGTCAGAGGATGCTGCTGGTGAGTTCTGGACCATCCCATTCTCAGCCTTGGCCACGGGGTTGCTCTGACGCTGCAGCGCCCGGGGCATCATGGAGAGCTGTGTCCTTCCCTTCCCTCGCCTGGAAGGGAAAAAATTCCCATTAAAACACACTTTTTGAGCTTGGGGGAACATCAAGGACTTGTTTGCTATGAGGAATGCACATTTCAATATCATTCCTGTCATTTGTTTCAGGGATAAAGCTTTCCATGGGTGTCTTTGAAGCACCCCCGAGTTCTGGCAGACAACTGCCCCACAGTCCCCAGGGTTGAAGCTCTGTTTATCCACAGGGGCTCATCCAATACAGGAATACTAAAAGATGAAGGAGAAACCTTAATGTTCACTAGGAACAATGGCTGCTTCTCCAGAGGGAGAGGACATGGAGGTTATTAGGGATCAGTGTCAACATCAGATCCAAGGGGATGGCCAATGCCTGATCCTCTCATCACTACAAAGCTGTTTCTGTTGATAAAGAGGAAAAATCTGCTTTTCCTCATCAATCCAACAACCAATTTTTTTATGCACCTTTTAAATGTTCTTTCAGATTCACAGGATCCTACACTGATTTGGGTTGGAAGGGGCCTTGAAGATCACCCATGCCATGGGCAGGGCACCTTCCACTAGCCCAGGTTGCTCCAAACCCCATCCAACCTGGCCTTGAACACTTCCAGGGATCCAGGGGCAGCCACAGCTTCTCTGGGCAACCTGTACGAGAGCCTCGCCACCTCACAGGGAAGAATTCCTTCCCAACATCCCACCTAACCCTGCCCTCTGGCAGTGGGAAGACATTCCCCTTTGCCCATATAAAAAATCCATCTCCCTCCTTTTTCTAAGCCCCCATATTCCACCTAAGATTCCTAAACTTTAGCATATAAAGAAACATAGTATTTCCTTTCCAAGCAGTGCCAGGCAGCCCTCCCTCACTCACGCTCCATAAATCTGCCGTGGTGCCAGGGCCAGGGAGGCCCTGCCGGGCTCGGGCCGGTCCGGGAGCTTCCGGAGCGGGGGGTTGCTGATCATCACCTTGATGACATGGTCCTTCACTGTCAGCCCATCCATCTTCAGCACAGCCTGTGAGGCCTGGGCTTCATTCTCATATTCTACATAAGCCAGGCCCTAAATTAAGAAAAGAAAAGAGAAGAAGCTACATTAGGTTTTAGTGCTTGAGTAACAGCTGATTCGTATTATTGGGAATTCATAAATGAAGGAAGCTCAACATGGCTCAGTTCCAATGTTCATCACTCCCAATCATCATTCTCCTAACAACTTAGATTTCTTGTCTCTCACTCCTGATGCCCTCATGTGTGGAATAAGTATTAAAAAAGGAAAGAACCACCCCAAAAATGCTATTAAAGTAAATATAATGAAGTACCATGGCAGGCTCACACAGAGAAGGGCATCACCTCTCCCTGCTGTTACCCTTTTAAAGACATTCAAAGCCTTAAGCTGCGTTTTTTGGATTATCCAGTTACACAGGAGAGGCATCAGGTTTTACATAACTTTCCCAAAATACATTTATTTGTGGTTTGCACACAATCCCAGCTCAAACTAAGCTCAGAATAAGACTTGGGGTTCCCAAGAGCACTCATTACGAGGTGTGCACACAACAGAACTGCACCTGAGGTGATGCAAAGGGCAAGAAAATTCAATTTAAATCCATGTCCACCATTCCCAGGATGTCCCTGGGGACAGGACCCACCACAAAGACACAACCCAGGTCTCAGATAGAATTTTGGCAGAGCAGCAACTGGTTCAGAATCCCTTCTTTAACAACGACTCATTTATTCAGGGATGGAAATAATAAGCCTTGTCAGAGAGGGGGGGCTCGTTTCTCACTGGCAAATCCCTTCCTGCAGCAGATGTTAGGAACAAAAGCCTCAGGAAATTGAGGAAAAGAGGATGGGAATTGGTTGCACCAGGTAAACCCCATTTAGCCAGATATTTAAAAACCAATCCTTTACAGACCTGCCTATGCTGAAAGCACTGCAAACATTTCCCCTTCCATCCCATTTTTCTTGTGCAATTTAAGAAGTATTTTGGAAAAATTCCTTTTGGCTTTCTGCATAAAGGCACACTGGGCTGTATAAATCCGAGCTCTTCCACAAGTATTAATGCAAAACCACAATGGCAACTTAATAACCCCAACTTTTTTGTCTCCAGACTCCATGACAAGCTTCTTTTTGAAGGATTCCTTAAAACCAGGGGTGTGTTAAGGATGTCTACCTTGGGTTTCCCAGCTCTGTTGGTGACCAGTCGAATGTCCTTCACGTTCCCATGGGCTTTACACACCTCCTCCAGCTCTTCCTTAGTGCAGGAAAATGGCAAACCAGATATAAAGAGTTTATGTTTCTCCAGGGTAGTGCTGTACCTGAACACCTGGAGGAACAAAAAGGGTGTTGGTTCACAAACCAGCCAGAAATTCCAAGGATTTCAATCCCACACCCCAAAAGGAACTCCTGTTTGTGGGATCCAAAACTGCCTCAAAGCCATGAGTAGTGTTTTGGAAGATATTTGCATATAAACACCAAGGATTTACAACTAAATGCTACTAAACCCCTTCCCAATGAGGACAGACACTGAGAATCACAGAATATCCTGAGCTGGAAGGGATCCAGAAGGATCAGAGCCCAATTCCCATAATAATGTACTGATAACATTGTCTTCTTGCTCTGCTGTCACTATGGGAACATTGAATTTTTCTGTGCAGGAACTCCAGAATGCAGAAATCCCCTGATTACACAGCTGAGCTCTGGTACAGAGCACCCCCAGCCAGGGGATTGGGTAACAAATGCTGACCAAGAAAGCCCTTCAGAGGATGAACCTGGGTAGGTCCCACCACTAAACTATTCAGATCAGCAGATTTCTGCAAATCATGTCAATCCTGGTGTCTGGCAAAGTAACAGAAGATGCAAAAAGTCCCAAAACAAGAGTTTAAAGAAGCACGACACAAACTGGTTGGATTTGAGCACCCTGGATATGACGGATTCCACCAACTCCCTTCCCTAGATCCACTGTCCACCAGAAAGCAACAAAACTTTACCTTAAAGTCAGGATTCTTGTTCTTGTCAACACAAGGAGACACAAACATGGGCCTGCCCTCCACAGCCGTGCGATCCAGGGCCAGGGCCTGCCGAGCAGCCTCCTCCTCCCTGAACTGCACGTAGCAGTAGCCCCGGAAGGTGCCCTTGTTGTTGAACACTGCTCGGATCTCCACGACCTCCCCACAGCTCCCAAAGAGCTCCCTCAGCTTGGCTTCGGGCTCTGCCATGGTGTAGGAGAGGTTGCTGACAAACACAGTGACTTTATCCTTGCTGCTGTCGTGGAAAACTTTGGGGATGCGGCTGGTGGATGCCTTTTCCTTTGGGGCTGCTGGGCCATCTGGCTTTTCACTCCTCCCAAAGAGCCCAGTCTCCACTTCCATGTCCTCTTCAGGGAGCACTCCATCACCCTCTCCCCTGTGCCTCTTGCTGGGCAGCTCTGATCGATGGAATTGAAAGCCTTGTTAGAAAAAAATTACCCCATTTCCTTCCCCATTGAAACTCCTCTGCCCTCCATTCCTACTGCAAAGCTTGGAAATGGCACATGGAAGCACAAATACAATGACAGGTTTTAAAGACACCACACAAACCGCCCCCCCTCAGGTTTTAAAGAACAAATAACAACAGATTATTCCACCAAGACAGCTTTAGATGAAAGCAACTGGAATATTTGTTCCTTTATTCAGCCAGTCACAACTGACAGTTGCTGATTCATGTTCTTTTCTTTGTCTAATGGTTCTCTTTTTAAAAAAAAAGAAATCTAAAAGCTCACAAAAATCCCAGGGGCAACAACCTATTAAAGTCTTCTGTTCCCACCTCCAAGAAGCTGCTACAATCCTGAATAACCCAATTTAGACACATGGCTCAGCATCATAGGATGAGTCAGAAAAATTACTTTAAAGGAAAATTAAGGAATGAAAAAAAAATCACAATATCCAAAATAAAAAACCAAGAAAACTATGCAAGTTCTTATAAACCTGTTTTTCTCTTGGTATAAAACCATTTAGCCTTGTTTGCATTTCACTCCCACACTGAAGACTTCCCAGGAGAAAGAAGCCCTGGAAAGACACCAGTGCTGGCAATTCCTCCGCTCCCTCTACCACAAGACAACAAATAACCCTGTTGCCACAGCTCTGAAGTTTTAATTTAATTTTATTTTTACCTTCTTCTTGTCCCCATTCACCCTCATCATCCTCGTCTGCTTTGCGCTTGTCCCCAATCTTGGTTTTTTTGGCTTTTTTGGAAGCTTTCTTCTCTGCCCTTGCCTGCTTTCTCTGCTCAGCTCTCTCCTCCTCCTGCTTTGCCAGAGCAGCTTCTTTCTCAGCAGCCTAAAACACGGAAGATTTATTTCTTTTTTTCCCCACTGGCTGTAGATTGCAGAGCACTTTCCAGAGCACTGAGCCCAGAGGGTTTTTTCCTAACCCCAGCACTAACAGGGACATCATTTAAAGCTCATGTCAATTCTTTGCTCTCACAGCTTTCCTGGAGGGCACATCACTCTTGTGGCCATCCAAGGGGCAAAAGGAGAAAGATAAAAAGCAGCAAGAGGTTGTTAATCATAGTTTTAAAGTAAAAATCAATAGTTCTAGGGCTTGAAGGCATTTCAGGCTTATCTGGAGGGAAGCCACATTAAAAATGTGACATTCAGAGAAGCATGGACTTAATTTAGGTGTACAAAATGCTTTGGTAGCTCAGAGAAAGTTCTGACCTTTGCTCTTTGTTCATTCACTCGAGCCAATCTGTTCTCCGTTTTCTGAACAGCTGCATCCCAGTCTTCCAGTGTTCCTAAAGGATAAAATTAAAATAATTTTTAAAAGCCTTTTATTTAGCTTTCTCATAATTTAAAGATACAACTCTGGAAAAATAAGAGTCACTGAGTTCATGGCACGCGCTGTTCATATTTAACATTACACATGAAAATTCTAATTATAACAACTGGCCTGCAAGGCAAAAAAGAATCCAAGAGCCAAGCAGAGCAGAAACCTCTCATTAATAATGCAAGACTCCAAAAAGGCATGGAAAAATCCAGTGATTTCAGAAAAGCAAGGAAGAAAAGAGCTGTCTGTGGCTTTGACAGCAGTGAAAAGGAAGTGAGACTTCAGTGGAGCACAAAACACAGGATCAAAAGCCTGCATGTCACCTCTGCCTAACCAGGCTAAGAGGTGCATTAATTAATTAATTACCTTCTGCCAGGCATTTAATTACCTTCTGTTAATTAATTACCTCCTGCCTGTCACTCAGTGACCTTTTGTCACTTAGTCACCCCCTGGCAGTGCCCAGGTACCTTCTATCCTCTCGAGGGTGAGCAGCACCTCGCAGACGTGCTCGGGGTAGTCGCTGGTGCACTGCACTGCCCGGTGCAGGGCCTTCCTGCAGTGCTGGGTGTCCCCGTGGGCCCTGCAGGAAGGGACAGGACACTGAGGGGACACACCACACACTATTCCAGCCATGTAAACATTCCCCCTCCTTCCCCAGCTGCTGCAACACTCCTGGAAGCTACAGCAGAGCTGCCCCAAGGAGCTCAAAGGTGTTTTGTAAACCCAAACGAAACACATTCGTTCTAAACTGTTTTCTCCCACAGATGAGGAAACTAAAAAGTGAATTAACCAAGCTCCTACCTTTCCAGGTTGTAATATTCCAGCCACATGTTGGCATATTTGGCATTTCCTTTAGTCATGATGTTGTCCCAGAGCTCCCTGGCTTTCTGCATGTTGTTACACAAGCGGGCCTGCAACAGAGCATCCAAAAAATCCTTCAGGATTATTTGTTCAACGTCATTAACCCCAAACCAAAAACACCCCACAGATGCTGCAGACAGACCCAGGAAGATACATCTGAGCCTTACAATGGTCAAAATAAACACCTGACACAATCCTGCTACTGAAGAATCCTTCCCCTGCCCACCTCTCCCATTAGTCTTGGTTCTGGCTCCCAGACACATTTGATTTTGGTCATTACAAAAGAAACGAAGAGAGTTGTTTCTGAATTTTTCCTTTTGTTGTTGATGAATGTACCTAATAACTCAGAACTTGGTTTGTGTTTAGGAAGAGGAGCAGGGGAAGAAGGGAAATGGATAGGGAAAGGACTGCATTCCATGGTTGGAATGTTAAAACATTTTATTTTAAATCCATTTTATCAGGTTCAGCAATTTAAATACTGCAGAGAGAAACATCACCTCAACTCTTGCCCAGTTCTGCATGATGGTGCAGGATGGATCTCCACTTTCACTGAACCCTAGGAGGAAAAACAAGGACTGTTTGTTGCATTTGGCTCTCAGAAATGTGTTTATTAAACAGGTCCCACATAGAGATGAAATCTTTATCTGCAGCTTTCTGAAATGTTCAAGATTCTTGAAGACAAACATTGTGTGGAGAACTGGTCCTATAAAAATGATTTTGAAGAGGAGAAAACAATACTTGGGATAATTTCACTTACTTTCTTCTACTTCTTGTTTCAAGTACTCCACAGCTCGTGCAAATGCAGAGCGCAGCTCCTCCAGCTCCTTACTGGAGTCTGCAGAAAAAAAAAGAAAGAACAGCCTTAAAATAATAATTTAGTTTTCATTTCCCACCCAATAAAACCTTCTCCTTAACACCCACAATGATTTTATTGGGTAGCAGGGGGATATTAAATGTATTACTTCTCATTGTTATTACTGCTTGAATTTATGATTTTATAATGAATAAAACTCACTACATGAATAATTTAAAAAATCAGATATCAAAAATATAAGGCAGGGCATTTTTGCAATAGCAAACCAACCAAATTCCTATTTTATATAGACATTAATTTTTGTGAAAGATGAAAATGCTGTTTATTTTCTTTAAAAAAGTAATATCCAATAAGTTTAAAGAAAATAGTTTGAATATTTATTCTGTATTTATCATACAGACCTTGTGTAAAATCCACCCTTCTCCTCAGGTAATCCAGGTAGGCCTGCCAAATCTCTACATAGTCTGTTGCTTGAATAAAACCTGCATTCAGAGCTTTTTCAAACATTTCTGAAAGAAAAATGGGGAAAACAGTTACTTTCCATATACTCTCAAAGTTAGCAAGTTGCAATGATAGCACAAAGAAATATCTACACAAACACCACTGGTTTCTAGGAAGACAGGGAACGAAATCCCACACAATAAATTGGTTTAGGGAGTGAATTTGAAGGCAGCTGAACTCAGGAATGTTCATTCCAAGCTGCTCACTGCTTGCTCAGGGTGAAGCTGCTCACCCAAAGCAGCTTTGTCCTCACAGCACCTGCTGCCCGTGGCAGCAGCAGGATGAGATCCTGCAAGTCCCATTTGTCCCAGGCTGTTTGGAGTGCAGAGAGCAGCTCTGAATTGCATTTGCTGGTTCTTCCCTCACCTGAAATGATGCTGTGCTCAACCCTGTGCCTCTCCATGGCCAGCAGGTACCTAATCCACAGCCCCACAGTCCAGGGGCAGTTCCTGACAGCGCGGTCGTGAGCAGACAAAACCAGTTCCTTCACCTTCAGCTGCCTGTCCTGAAAGAATCACACAAGAAAAGTGAAGTTCCTGTCAGCCAGAGAGACCACCCGAGACAAACCTCAGCTTATAAAGAGCCAACAGCTAAAACCCAGTACTTTAATTTTATATTTAAAAAGCTCAGATGGGTATTTTTAGTTCTGTGTTCCTAAAAACTCAGTGAACACCTTCCAGTGAGGAAGAATACGCTCAGGGAAGAACTACCAGGCCAGTGAGGTGTTTTCTGCCAACGAAATAAATGTAATAAAGGCACTGAGTGAATTCTCAACTGTTCCTAGAATGTCAAGGATACAAAGAGGGAGCACACCCAGCCTATTTGTGGAGGTGTTGTTCCACCTGCAACCTGCTGTGTCCAGCTGGGAAGAGAAAGAGATGATGGAAAAACTGAGCCTGGATAAGCTCCTGCAGGGAGTCACCCTGATCCCTTAATCCAGCCACCTTCTGTCCTGCCTCTGGAGCTCAGCATCAGCTTCAAACTGCACTAAGAAACCCCCCTGGAAACAGGGGCTGAACATCTGGGTTTGCTTCAGTGCCCACACCCTGCAATTCTGCAGAGAAAACACAGCTAGAGCAGAGAAAAGTGAGAAATGCTCACAGGAGCAATAAACACATCCCTGAATAAACAGGAGGGAACCAAAGGTGAGGTGAAAATCAGTTTCTGGAAGATTTACAGATTACAGGACTGAGGTAGAACTTACTGGCTGTCTATCAGCAACTGAGATTAACAAGAAACAAACAAAAGTTAAGGCAGGAAAATAAATCTGCAAACACTCCTGGGTTTATTTCCTTACCAAATACTGGTTGTAGCGTGCCCAGAGGTCTGGGACAAGGCAGTTCTCAGCCAAAGCTCTCTCATAGATCAACTGAATCCGAGCTGGGTCACCTGCTTTCATTTCAAAATCAATGTAAGCTTGGTATTCTGCCAGCTTTGGGGTTTCAGCACCCAGCTGGAAAACAACCAGGGAGACACAACATCAAACTCTTCAACAAAGCAAGACTCCCAACACTTCAGCTGTTCCTCAGAGCAGCTCTTGTGCAAGATTTCACACAAGAAATTTGTCTCTGTATCAGCAGCTGTTGATTTTCACACACCTCTGAATGGGTCTGAAATCACTCAGATCCTGGGTTTTTTCCCCTTAGCCCAATGCTGGAAAACACACTCAGAGTCCTCGTGTGCACCTTAGGGTGGCCTTGGCACACTCAATGCACTCCATAATTCCCAGTATTCCCAGTATATAATTGTCAGTATTCCCATTGCTGACAAAGTCCCCCAGCTGGGGACTAGAAAAATAATAAATTTGGAAGAAAAAAATAAATCATCCCAAGGCAATTCCCTCTTAGTTTTAAAGGAAGGTGTAAGTGCCAGCATTACCAGTGCCTCCTCGTAGGGTTTACACTTCTCCAGCTGCTGTAGAGCTTTTTTGTAGTTCTTGATTGTTGTTTCTGGAATGGGCTCTTCTGACCACTCCTCATATTCAGCATATGAAGCCTCCATGTCTATCAAAACATGAAACCCCATCAATAATGCACTCATGAAACTAAAAATTCAGATTTCAACCTATGTCTGGTTCTAAGACATATTCCTACTTTTATTTATATAATATTTATAATTTATTTAGAATAAATATTTAAATTTTTATCCTTTTCTGGCCCTTACTGTCACACTGCTGCATTCTTAAAGGATTTGACATTTCATCTCACACACAGTGTCCTATAACAAACTCAGGGCAGGTTGTATTAAAGCTGCTCATTTGGAATTAGAAAACCAAAGTGGCAAAATTTTCCCCAAGGCTTTAGAGACAAGAGAACCCAAATTCTTTCCAGACGGAAATGAAGTCAAAAGAACTGTGCTTAACTTTCTCCCACGAGCAAGAAAAGGGACTGAAGGAGCTTAAAGCAGGAACTAGAGAAGGCAGAATTCCAACAATCCAGCTGCCAGATACTCCCTACCAAGGGTTTTATGCAGCAATCCCAGCTGAACTCCTCATTTTTAAGTCACATCTGGTGCTCCTCATTTGCACTTTGAACATCCTCAAATTCTCAACCAGCTGACCCAAGTTCCAACAACTCAGAACGTTCCCGATCCAGAGGGTTCCGTGCCTCATCCAAGGGAGCACAAGACCTCCAGCTGCACTCGGTGTGGCTGTGCCAGGAGAATCCTGATGCCTGGAGCATCACCCAGCTGCTCCAGGCCCTCTGTCCCAGCATTCCAGGCCTTACCCAGCAGTGGGATCCCCAGCTGGCGCCGGAAGAGCGTGTGGATCTTCTCGAGCTGGCTGCACAGCACCTGCTGCTGCTCCGGGGATGGAATGCTGCCAGGGGCTGGCTGCAAGCAAAAAAAAAATAAACCAGGGAAATTCAATCCATTCCCTCCAGCCCCAGCTGATGGACATGAGAGGGAATTGTTTATGAGCTGAGGGAACTGAGATCCAAGTGAATATATGATCCTTGAAGGGCACACAGGGCCAAGTCGCTGCTGGGAAAGCTAAAACTTGGGAATTGCTCCCCTTGGAAGGTGGATGAATGGGAAAAGCATTCCTGACTGAAAGCTGACACAAGCACAGGGAAATGATCACCTGAGAACAAGAAAGCAGCAGGTGACTGTGCCATTTCACAACCCCACTGTGCTGCCAAAGAGGGTTTCAGTAAATCCCTGGGGTGTGGGGAGAGGATCTAAAACTTCCAGCCTTAATTGTGTTTGGGAATGAAAGAACATCCTCCTGTTGCTCCTTTGTTAGACGTTGAAAAGGACCTTTAAAGATCAAATAGTTCCCAGCCATGAGCAGGGACATCTTTAAACTTCCATCTCTTATGTAGCAAATTATCAGAAATAAGGAAATATTCCCATTCTGGCCATCTTGGAAAGGTCACTTTTGCAGATATCAAACTGTACATTACAGGGATAAAATACCTCAGTCCAAAAGTCCGTGGATAAAATAATCTCATCCACAAATTGTGGAATAATGAATGAGTTAAAAGCTGAACAGTCTAGGAATTTAAACTTGATTGACTGTGTGCAGAAACAGCCACAGAATATTGTTTATTAACGAAACATTTCAATTTAAAGCTGTTCTTGGCACCTCAGCCAGCAGCAGAGCCAAACTTTGCTCCTGGATTTGAGATGATTTTAGGATTTTACTGAAACACAAATCCATTACTTGATCAGCCAAATCCACTGAATGGTTTTCCTGGAGCACAGGGCTGGTTTCTACAGCTGGGAAGAAACAACTGGGACATGACAGGGAGGAGACAGCTCCAGGTGACTCCAGGAGCTGCACCACAGCTTTTCTGGGATGGGAGCCCAGGGGAATGGGCTCACCTGTGCTGTTTCCAGGATGGCATTCTCAAATTCCCTGTAGGCTTCCCACAGGGCCGTGCCCTTGGTCACGTGCAGCCCCACGGCCGTCAGAGCCCGCTCGAAGATGGACCGGACCCTCTCGATGCCTCCTTCCTGCCCAATGCCTCCAATGGAATACTGGGCATATTCCAGCCAAATTTCAGGACCTGAACAAGGTTAGGAGAACCAGGTGATGTGATCTTTCCAAAAATCTTAACAAGGAATTACAGCTTTGCTTCCCCTACTGCCTCATGTGCTGCATATGAATAGAAAAACATGAGGCGATGTTCTTTTTTATCCAAAAAAGCTAAAATATTTGGGAATTGTATTTATGCTGTTGGTTCAGCAGCATCAGCCCTAATTTCCTTCTGAATGGTGTCACTCCTGTGGTTTTGCTGACAGGGACTGGCCCAGCCTGTCACCTCTGCCACACAAACCACAGCAGGGAAGCACCAAGATGCCTGAACAGCAAATTCCCGTTTCCAGAGCTGTGACCACAGAGCTGTCACACTCTGGAATAATTCAGATTAAAGCAGCTCCTCCTCCACTTTCCCAGCTCCTGAACTTCATCTCCTGAAGCAGCTGAATCCTGAAGGTGAAGGGGAGGTGGGACACAGCCTTGGCTGCCTGGCACCATTCCCACCAACACCAAATTCCATTTAGGGACCCCCAGGCTGGGACTGCCCTGGGTTCCAGAAGTGCTTCCAGACCCCAGATACAATCCAGCACATCCAGAGGATGATTCCTCACTTCTTCACCTCCATATCTTCTTCCTGAGGGATTACCAACACCAGCTAATGTCACTGATGTGACATTTTATACACAGCTTTTGAGGGGGATTTACCTCCATATTCCCTCCACTCCCTCAGGCTTCATTTTTCCAGCTCTTTACCCCAACTCCCAAAAAACTCAGGGATTTATCCCCAAAATTTTGCTGCAGCAGCTCCTGAGGAATGGAGAGACCAGACACCACATCCTTCCCTTGCATCACTTCACATTCAGCCTTTAGAAATTAATTTGAAATTTTGACCCAATTTCTTCATTATAACAGAAGGGAAAGACTTTCCTACCAATAAAAAAAAAAAGCCAAATCTGGATGCAACAAAACCCATTTTAGAGCATTTTTGGATGACTTACAGATGTAATCTTTGACAGCTCTTTCAAACAGCTCATAAACCTTCTCTCTCTCAGAGATCTCTGAAGCCATTTTTATCTCATCCTTCAACCAGTCCAGCCAAATTTCTGAAAGGAAAAAATTCAGAAGACATCATTAATATTCACAAATAATAAGTTATGTCCACTTTGTGAGTTTTTAGCAAACTTAAAGGAGAAGGAGCAAGGCAAAGAGAGGAATTTTAACCTCCCCAGCTCCTAATTAACTTCAAATAAAAGTTGGGCAGAGACCTTTTAAATTGCTGCTAAACAAGCACCTTTTTACTAAAGGGAAAAGTTGGAATTTCTCAGGACTTTGAAAATCATCCAATTCCACCTCCTGCCATGGGCAAGGACACCTTCCACCACCCCAGGATGATCCAAGCCCTCTCCAACCTGGCCTTGGGCACTTCCAGGCATCCAGGGGCAGCCACAGCTTCTCTGGGCACCCTGTGCCAGAGCCTCACCATCCCTTTCCATGAATAAAATCCCACACAGGCAGAGCAGCCTCTGCAATATTTCCATCGCCCCTGAGTTATGAGTAAAAAGAGAAAATCCCCACTTCAAGCATCCACAATTTCCACCAACAGGGAGTTTTCTTTGCTGCCTGTCTACGAAATATCATTTTTAGCAAGAGTTTGCTGAGCTCGATTGAGGGTGCTGAAAATTGGCCTAAATATTTTAATTTCGCTGCTGAAGCATCTTGCACAGGTGATGCTTCGCCTGTGGAGAGCAGAGGATGCTCTGTACCTTCAGTGAGGGGGAAGAGCTCGCTCATCTTCTGCCGAGCTCTGCGGAGCTTCACCAGCTCTCCCTCCTGCCGGAGCAGCTTGATCAGATCCAAGTGACAGTTGTAGTCAAAAGCATTGATGGAAAGCTTTAAAGAAAAAAAAAAATTAAATCCATTTTAAACGAAGAAGGACGCGAAGAAGCCAGAAAACAAATCACACAATTCTCATGGTGTGATCACAGAGTCGGATAACAGTTTCCTCAGATTTAACCTAACCCCTGACACAGCTCCGGCCGTTCCCTCGGGTCCCGCCACTGGGCACAGAGACAATTGTGGTTTAGCTTCTTTAAAGACAATAAAAAACCGCGGGCAGCCGGCTCAAATTTCTCAATGAACACACACACCGCCTACTAGGACTTCCCTCTTATTTCCCTCTCAAAAAAAAAAAAATCAATTTCCATCTCAGACTCCAAACATTCACGGCATAAAGTCACGGAATATCCCGAGTTGGAAGAAACTCACAAGGACCACGGAAATTCGCGTCCTGACAGTTCCCAGCACCGAACTGCCGGGGCAGACACGGATTATCCTCCGTTCCCGCCACACCCGCTGCCCCGCCGGGCCCACCTGCTCCTCCAGCCGCTGGATCTCGGCCTCGTTCTCCTTCTCCTCATCCTCGCCGTCCCCAGACGAGTCCGAGTCGCCCTCATCGTCCGAGTCCCCGCCCGACTCGGGGTCTCCCTCCGGCAGCCGCTTCTCCTCCTCGGCCGCCGCCTCAGCTCCCGCCGCCGCCATCTTATGCAGCTCCGCTCGCCGCCCGCCGCGCTCCGCCGGCCACCGTGGCTGCCCCCGCGCCGCCCGTCCCGCTGCCCCGCCCCACCGCCGTCCGAACCGGGCGGGAAGAACCGGGATCCTCGGCCCGCCCTGTCCCGCGCTCGCCCACGCACCGGGGCCGCGCTGCGCCGAGTGCGGCCGCGGCGCGACCCTTTGTGGTCTGGTCGGTGGAGCAGGCAGCACCGCGGCCACCCCGCTGTGTGGCCATCAGGGGGCCTCCGAGAGGGTCCGTGGCGTGCGCGGCGCCACTGGCCCGCCATATTGAGTGTGGCGCCGCACGCCGCACACGCGCTGCCTGTCGCGGTAAAAACCCTGGCGCGGTTGAAAAGCCGTTTCCATCGTTTATTTATTTACTGTTTTAGCCACAGCGCGACGCCCTTCCCACAGGCGGCCCCCAGCGCTCACGCCGTCTGCGCCGCCAACGTATGACCGGAGTGAGACGCGAGCGCCGGAGGCGAGGGGGCGTGGTTGGGGCGTGCCTGGGGGGCGTGGCCACACCGCCCGAGGTTATAAAAGAGCGGCTGACAGCGCCCCTCCCCTCAGACAAGATGGCGGCGCTGAGGGCGGCGGGGGCGGTGCTGCTCCGGCCCCGGTCCGGGCCGGCCCCGGCTGCGCTGGGCTACCACAAGAAGGTGAGGGGCGAGCGGGACACGGGGAGGGACGGGGGAGCGCGGGTTGGCCCTCGCTGACGCTGTGTCTTGGCAGGTGGTGGATCACTACGAGAACCCGCGCAACGTCGGCTCCCTTGACAGCAATGCCAAGAACGTGGGCACCGGCCTGGTGGGCGCCCCGGCCTGCGGCGACGTCATGAAGCTGCAGGTGACCTTGGGGACCGTTGGCATTTGGGTGGGGTCACACGGGGCTGTTGCGAGGGTCAAACCTGCCTTGTCCCCTCAGGGGACAGCCCGAGCTTCCCTCATGCCCGCCCTGCCCCTGGGGCAGGGCCAGTCCCGCTCCCCGCGGGCCCGGCTTGGGGGGACCTGGTTGAGCTGAACCGGGCGCTGAAGTGTCCCCAAAACGCTCCCGCAGGTGGAAGTGGACGAGAACGGCAAGATCGTGGACGCCCGCTTCAAAACCTTCGGCTGCGGCTCGGCCATCGCCTCCAGCTCGCTGGCCACGGAGTGGGTCAAAGGGAAAACGGTGAGGGAGCTCCGGGAAAGCTGCAGAGCTTCCCACGTGCCTCTGTTCTCTGTTGGGATCACACAGTGCTCTCCAGGGAGCCCCTGCACTACTCTGTGCTGTAGAAGCCACTGCCAGCACCGTCAGGGTTTCAGTTGTAGGGCAATAATTGTCATTTTCAAGAACCATCACAGAATCATTAAGGCTGGAAAAGCCCTCTAAAAACATCAGATCCAACCATTCCCCCAGCATTGGTAGCTCCACCACTGAGCACGTCCCCAGGTGCCACATCCACATGGAACAATTCCACCAGGAAATTACTTTGTGTCTTATGCAATGAGCAAAACCAGGCTGATGGCAGAAATTTTAGTTAGGAAGAATCTTTAGATCATTTCTGCCAGCAGTAAATGCACCTCAGTGTTGTGATAGAGGATGAACAGACTTGAAGCAGCTCAAGTGGGGACAGTGTGTCACACTGATATGTCAGTCAGACATTCCTTAATTCCCACATCCCTCACTGCCCTGGGCAGCTGAGATGATCTCCCCTGTGGATTCTGCTGGCTCTGGAGCTTTAAACCTTCTTAGCAAACACAAACAGCAGGGCCTGTGAGCACCTCTGCTTGTGTTTCAGGTTGATGAAGCGCTGAAGATCAAGAACACAGATATTGCCAAGGAACTCTGCCTTCCCCCTGTCAAACTGCACTGCTCCAGTAAGTAAAAACCCTGGATCTCAGATACTTTGGAAATAGCACAGATGCTTCTGCATGCTGTTTTCCATACAGTTTCTGCACAACGTTGTCCTTAAGAGAAAATTTAAGGACAGATTTCAGGGTTAATTCAAGAATTTTCAGATCACTTCAGTATTTGGAGCCCGTGGCTCAGGCGATAATAAACTATCAGATTCTGAATTATATTATTATCTGAAGTTACATTACATGAAATCAGCACCACAGGAATTCAGTATTTTAGGAATTCCATTCAGATTCTACTCCTAAGATCAGTCTATGCTGCTGGTTGTTTGCTCACTGCTGCCTGCTTGTGTTTTTACTTCATCTTCTGTTTTAAAAGCCCTTGAACTGTCCTTAAAATCCTCTTTTTTTTTTTTTTTGCTTTGCAGTGCTGGCTGAAGACGCCATCAAGGCTGCCTTGGCTGATTACAAACTGAAGCAGGACCCGAACAAAAAATCCGACAAAAAAGCTGACAATGCCTGAACTGCCTGCGCAGCTTCCCCTCCTCCCTCCTCACTCTGCAGCGCAATTCCCGAGCTGTAGTAGGACCCTGTGCACTACTCAAGCTGTAAGATACGCACAAGTTACGCACAACGTGTCCCTGTGGTGTCCAGCCACTCTGTAGTACTCACGTGGATGGGGGCTCCTGTCCCCTTGGGAATGCCGCGGGAAGGCTCCGCTCCGGAGGCAAAACCCTGGTACTGGAAGGGCTGCACTTTGATTTTTATTTTGGGAAGATGTCTAGTTTTGCCTAATATTTTATGGAATCGAGTGGGAAGTGTTGCCCTGGTTTGGATGTGTGTGTGAGAGCTGCGGGGTCGCCCCTGGCTCCGGCTGTGTCAGGGTTGGTTTCACAATCCAGGGGCAAATTCCTGCTCTTGGAGTTCTGGGACCTTCTGCAGGTGCCAAAGGGAAAAGTGGCCAGGAAACACTGGTGGTTTCTGCTCCCATCCTGTCACTGCTTAATTTTTGAAGCTCTTGTTTGAGGAACAGCCTGAATTTTGGGGTGTTTTCTCTAAGAATTTCACTTTTTCACTCACCAGGTGCTCTGTTGTAGCTGTAAATCCGGGGCTGGAGGAAGGTGTCCCTGCCCAAGGAAGGGGTTTGCAACTGGAAAAGCTTTAAGGTCCCTTCCAACCCAAACCACTCCAAGATTCTCTAAAATACACCCTCAAACTGGAACCCCAGTGGGGAATAGCAGAGCTGAGGGGGAGCTCCCAGAGTTCCTCTTTTCCGGAGGAGTATTTCCAAAGCAAGCAGACAACGCATTGGCAAACTTCACTTTTTTACCTTCTAACCCCCCACGAGACACCTCACTTCCCATTTTTCATACTGAGGGTGTTGATAAACATTTAAAACCACATTTAAAAAAAGAATTGTCTCATTCTGCTCCATCTGGGCACAATATTTGTAATTTTTAACACAGAGGTCACACGTTGCTGCGTGTTTGTCACTCACAAGGTCCCTCTTGTGGCTCCTCAGCTCCTGGCACCCTCCAGCAGTGAGGAATGTGCCTCTCCCTCTTGGAACAATCCTGCTGTTTCCTGGTTTTAAAAGAAAAATCAGGGAAATTTCCACCTGTCCGAATTCTCTCATCTGCTTTGGGGCAAAATCAGCTCTTTGTAGTGGCACACTCTTCCCAAGGGAAGGATGTCCTGAGGCAAGGACATAATGGGATAGAACACAAGGATACAGGAGGTTGCAGGGATATGGGGATGTGCTGCTTTTGAGGCAGAACAGCCTCTCTCACCCTCCAGGTTTCCCTGCTGTCCCCACTGCAGCAGCTGCACCCCAGGGCCATGGCTGAGTCCCCCACAGCCCCCCCTCAGCCCCACAGCTGTGGGTACAAGATAAAGGTTTCCTGGAAGGGCACGTGATGTGCTGATGTAGGGACTGATAACCCCCTGCTCAGGGCTCCACTGCTCCTGGAGTCCAATCCAGCTGTGCCCCTGGAGGAGCACAGGGACACGGGGCTGTCCCCTGGCCACCCCACGGCTGCAGAGACACACAGGAGAGGAGCTGTGCGGAGGAAATGTTTATTTCTAGCTGAAGGGGTTCAAGAAGTGAGGCAAAAATCCAGCTGGGCTGCAGGGTGAAAGAAGGAAAGGAGGGTCCTTGTCCCTAAATCCGCATCCCTCTTTCCCTTGGGTGGCCATGGGCAAAGCTGACCCATGTCCTACAGACCTCCAGCCCTGGTCCCATCCCTTCTCCCAGAGGGACACAGCTCCCAGCCAGGAGCCTGGCACAGACCAGGCTGCTGCTGATGATTAAAATAACACTTGGGAGGAAGCTGGTGGCACAGTGGGGGCAGAGCTGGAGCTGGGGGGATTTACCCCCCCAGTGCCTGGTGTGGGAGGAGCCCCTTGGGCAGTAAGAGCTGAGGCTGATGGCGTTCCAGTGCTGGGGAAAACCTCCAGCTGGCAAATCCCCCCCATGAGCATCCCACCAGCACCAGGGTCGAGGGAGCTGGGGGGGAATGGGATCTTCATCAGGGCTTCCTTGAGCCACCACGTACGTACAGAACCTGATCCACCGTGTCCATCGTGTGTCCCAAGCCAGCAGCTCCTCAGGCTTGCCCGGGACTGTGTCCCTGCCTCAGATTCCAGAGGGAGCCTGGGAGCCATCCTGGGATGCATCAGGGGTCTCCTTGCTTCCTGCGCTCGCCGCTTCCTCCACTCCTGCATTTTGGGCAGGGGACTTGGATTGCTCATCCCCCAGCTTATTCTTTCCTTCCTCCTCTTCCTCCTTCTCTTCCTCCTCCTGAGAGGAATTCTGCTCGCCCCGGGCCCCGTTGGCCAGCAGCATCTTGGGGGGGGATTTGAGGTTCTGGGCAGCAGCCAGGATGTCCGCCTGGAGCTGCCGGCTGCCGTCCAGCGGCTCCTCCGCGCCAGCCTCGGCGGCTTTCTCGGGCACCTCGCTGAACGCCCGCGCTCCCCCCGACTTGTCCCGCTCATCCACGTATTTCTTCTTGGGAAAGGAGGAGGGATAGTAGGCAGAGGCCTTGTGCTTCTGCCGGACGATGACGGCGGCGCAGATGATGAAGAGGAGGACGAAGGACAGCGAGCCCACCACCACCACCAGCAGCAGGTACTCCTTGAAGAAGTCCACCAGCCCATCCAGCACGCCCGGCGCCGAGCTGTTGGTCACTGTGGTCCCCGGCACGTCCCCCACTGTGGGGCTGATCCGGGGGGTCACAGGCTGGGTGGGCAGCGTGGCCGATGCCTCGTCCCCGTCCCCGCTGCCCGCGGTGTCCGGCAGCACCGGGCGGTGCCGGGGCGCTGCCGCCTGTGCCGGGGCTGCCACCAGCAATACCAAGAGCAGCAACCACATGCCCATGGCTGAGCCCATTCCCAGGATTTGTGCAGGAGACCTGTGGGATGCAGAGAGGTGGGGGGACATGTTAATACCACAACAGAGCAAGCCCCCCGAGCCAGCCCCCACCCGCCTGAATTTCCTCATGGAAGTAGAAAGGCAGCTCCGGTTTTCTCGCCCTGACAGAGCGAGGGGCTCCGTTTGTTTTCCAAGGGCGCAGCTGGAAGCCAGCTGGGTGGGATTGCTCAAGGCCAGGGGACCGGGGCTGCTGCCAGCGCCCGGCTCCAGACAACGGTCATTTGGCTGATTAGAGAATTCCTGAAAAATGGAGGTTTCCAGTGGAAACTTTGACACAGGCAACGCTACAAAGGGGCTGGGCCCGGCACAAGAGGCATTTCCCAACCGCTGTCCCGGACCGTTAATTCCCAGCTGGAGCACGGCTAAAAATAGCTTGGGGCAGGATTTCACCCCGGTGCCACCATGGTGGTTGAGTGGAGCCGGGATGGGGTGTGGGACAAAGGGGCAGCCCCAGAGCTGGGGTGCAGGGAATGTGGTCCCAGCTGCCTGAGTGTCCCTGGTGAAGGCGGGAAGGCTGGCTCTGTCCCTGTGCCACGCTCCTTGCCCGGATGGGGCCGGGTCTGCCCCGTTCCACAGCTCAGTGTGCTGTAGGACACAGGACACAAGCTTCCCACCCCAGAGCAATGACCAGGGCAAGCCCCTGGCCGAGCTCTGCACCCCACGGGATTTGGGAGAGGGACGTGACTGTCTCCACCACGTCGTGAGACATTCCCGAGGGACATCAGCGCGTGCCACGCCACGTAACGCCATCGAGCCATTCCCAGGGCTCTTCCCCTCCACACGGCTCCATGGGGAGGTCTCAGGAAACAGCTCCCCAAGTCCATCAGCAGGAACCCCCCATGACAATTCCCCAACCTCAGGCTCCCCAAATCCCAGCCCGCATCCCATCTTCCCCCCAAACAAACCCAGGCCAGCAGCTCTACAGACCGAGAGGGACTCCAGCAGCAGGATTTGGCTTCCAGGCTCTTTCCCGGCTGCACAATCTGGTTCCCATTAATCCAGTGCAAAAAAACGGCAGCAGAGGTGGGAGGTGCCCCTGACCCCCAACCCTCCCAGCTCCCCATGGGCTCTGCTGTGGCTGTGGGGTCACAGCACTGACCAGCACCGGCAGAATGAAGGGTTTGTGGGGCTGAGATGAGCCACTTCATCTCCTCTTCACCCCAGACAGAGGCCCCTCGGCAGGAAAGGAGTCCCGGGATGGGGACGGCATCAATTCCCCAGCAGCCATCGGAGCTGAGGAGCAGCCACGGCGGGGCTGAGCAAAGCCCAAAGCAGCGCCAAGAGCAGGGCCTGGCATCACGGGCATTGCCAGCCCTCCACCCCCATCCCAATCCCATTCCAGCCCCTTCCTCGCCCACCCCCAGACCCACAGCTCGTTCCCAGCTCCGCTTCCCAACCGCTCCAGAAATTCCCGATTTTGGTGGTGTCCAGAGGCAGCAGGCTCCGATTTCTGCCCGGGAATGCAGCCATGTGGCCGACTCCGTCCCGTGTCCCGCCGTGGGGACCATGCCCAGCCCTGACTGCAGCACCCCCGGCTGTGGGACAGCCTGTGCTCTGCTCCAGAGCCACCCGAAAACTGGTGGCTCATCCAGTAGGATCCTCACCTCACCCACAGCCGGCGGGAGGGAGCCGGGAAGACGGGAACTGTCCCACACACCTCGAGCCGCTTTCTGCAGCCTGCTGGGGTGGAGCCTCCTCCTTCTCCCTCTTCTCCTCCTCCTCCTCCTCCTCTTGCGTCTCAGCCCGGGACCAGCTTGTTCTCATTACGGCCGAGATGGGGAGGGGGTGTGGGAGGCCAGGGAAAGGCAGGCAGCCCCCAGTCCCCTCCCAGATGAAATCCAGCTGGGGCTGGGGGTGTTTCCTGGCTTATCCCATCAGCAAAGGAGCATGGTACCCCCATCATCAGCCCCGGAAGGGGCCACATTTTGGGGTGCAAGTGGGGATGGGGGTCACACAGGGAATTGTTTTTAATGTTGTTTTTATCCACAGAGGTGGGGGTAAAGCCCATCCGAGGGTCCAAGGGGGACAGTGAGGGATGTGGGCTCAGTACCCTGGCATTATTGAGGCAGTGGGGCAAACATGGCTTGGGACCATCCCCTTAATTTCAGGAGAACACTTCCTAAAAATCCCAGCCTGGAAATGCTCTGGCCTGGGCACCTCTGCATTGGGGTGCAAGCAGGGACACAGGCAGGGGTCCCCCTGGTTCCCCTGACAAACACAGCAGCTGCTTAGCTCCCCGGGTCCTGGTCTCCAGTCTTGGGGTCTGGGGACATCTCTTGAGCCCCCCCAAGCTCTGTCTTCCCCTGCCCTGGTTCCCCCGGCCTGGCCTGAGGTTGCTCAAGAGGCTGCAGCCACTGTGTGACCTCATCCTGTTGCTATTTTCCTCTGCTCCTCTCTGGGGACCTGCCAGACCCCCCAAAAAGCCATGGCCAGCGCCCGGGGACCGTGACCCCCGCGGGGTTGTGGGGAGGGATTCTGTCCCCTCGGCCGGAGGGGAGCTGGCGCCGCTGGGGTTTCTCCGGCGTCGCCACCGGCGTCGCGGCTCCCCGAAATAAAAGCTCCGTCCGTCTGGCTGCCCCGGCGGCTCCCAGCAGCTGCTGGGGAGGCTTTTCCCGGCCTTAAGTGCTCAGTGATGAAATCCTAGAGGGGAAGGGGGAAAGGCGAGGGGAGGCCGGGGGCGAGGAGTTCCAGCAGCATCCGGCCCTGCTCCATCAGCCCAGGTGGGGAAGGGGCTGAGTTCCCCCCATGCACCCAGTAACGCTGGTGCTGGGCTCAATTTCCTTGTCCAGGGTCTCCATTCCACCCTGCTCAGGGTCTGTGTCCCACATTGTCCAGACCCCCCATTGCCACTCATCCAAGAGCCCCATCCCACCTAGCCAGGATCCCCACCCTGCTTTGCCCCGAGTCTCCATCCCTCCTTGTCCAGGATCTGCATCCCACCCTGCCCACGGCTCCCACCCTTCATTGCTCAGAGTCCTCATCCCTCCCTGCCCAGTGTCCCCACCCTCGCAGCCGGGATCCCCGTCCCAGTTCCCGGTGCCAGCTCCCACCGGCCATTACGATGCCGTTTTTGCCTGCAGCGGGCGCGGGCCCGGCCCCTCGGAGCTGGGCAGGGCCGGGACCGCCCGGCCCCGCTGTGTAATTTGGGGCAGCAGGAACGCGAGGCCGCGCAGGGCTGGGCTCGGCGGCACAGCCCGCCCGGGGAACCGGCAATTTGAGGCATTTCAGCCTTGCTCTGCTTCTAATTTGCTTCCCTGGGCTGCGCTTTGCTGTGCCAGCAAAATGCCCAGAGGGGACCCGTCCTGCAGAGCTGCACGAGGCGTGTGGAGCTCCGTGTGCAGCGTCGTGCGTGGGACTGTGTCACCCCCAGGCCCCTGTCACACGCCACAGCCCGGTGTCACCCCACCGCACGCTGCCCCCCGCTGTCCGGCGGGATCCCTGAGGATCCTGCTGTGACAGCGCGCAGGCTTCCCGTGAATTCCTGTGCCGTGAGGTGGGCGGCGGCAGCCCGACAGGACCTGCTGACCGCGCCAAATAGGGCGATTCCCGGCTCCCGGCTCCCGCGGTGGAGGAAAGTTTCTCCTCGCTGGGCTCATGCTGGAGAGCGGCCGGAAGAGCGGGAGCAATCCCTTGGATCTGCACCCATCCAATTCCTTGGGGCACACCGGCCTCATATTCACCGGGGGCAGAGGCTGGATGAGCTGCTGTGGGGTGAAGCCAGAGGATGGGAGCATCCCTCTTCTCCCGTGGCTGCTTTGGCTGGCAGGGCGCTGGCTTGGGGACACAGTGGGGCAGAGCAGGGTGACATCAGCAAGGAGCCCACGGCCAGGGAGTCCTGCATGGGGACCGGCCACGGCCACCGGCTGCGGGTCCCCTGGCGCGGCTGACTCACCCATAAACATTTACATTCACGGCCCGAGCAGGGCCGCGCAGCTGCCAGGATCCAGATGGAAAATATCCCAAGCACAGAGTGAATGTAAACAGGCAGCAGGGCCGGGATGCAGGTGAATGACCACGCTGGCAATTCCCCCTGGACAGACAGCCCAGAGTGGCCTTCGAGGAGGCTGCAAGCTTGGGGACGTGGGGAAGGGGATATGGGGATGAAGAATGGGGATGTGGGAATGGGAATGCTGAATCTGGCAGGGCAGGCGTGAGGATGGAGAGATGGGGGTGTTGAACCTGAGCAAGGATGGGGATGTGGGGATGTGGGGATGGGGAACCTGGGTGGAGCAAAATGGAAAAATGGGGACATTGGGCCTGGCAGGACAGAGCCAGTTCTGGGCTATTTCTGCTCCCCCAAGGAAGGGGGGCCTGAGTGGGTGATATGGGGGGACCTTCGCTGGCCTCTCATGGATTTGTTCTCCCCATCCCTCCCAGTCCCAGTCCCAGGCCCAGCCGGATGATGCCGAGATCTGCGGCCACCGTTCGCCCCCGGGGCCGAGCACCTGACAGGCAGCGGCGGCTCCGGAGGCGACCCCGCCTCGCTGCGGCGACCGCAGGCAGGAACACGTTCTGCCACGAGCGCACCCATCCTGTCCCCGTCCCCGTCGTTTCCGTCCCGTCCCCCCCGCCCTTCCAGCTCCCACGAGGCCGAGCCCACGCGGGAAGGAGGTCCCGGGGGCTGCGGTCCCATCCTCAAGGTCCCGGGGTCTGGCGAGGGGTGGCCGCGGGTTTCGTTTCTGCTCCCCCAGGGGCTTGAGGGGGAGGATGGAGAAGCGAAATTTTGGCAGCAGGATGTGGGCAGGCGGCGGGGCGGGGAGGGGGCTGGCGGGTGCCGTCCCTGCCAGGAAGAGACCACCATGTCCGGGTAACTCTTTAATGGGATGGGCCTCGAGGGCTGAGCTGGCCGCGGGGGAGAGGCTCCGTCACACTGGTCCAAGCTAAAACACCGGGGGACGGGGGGTCCCCTGCCCGCGGCTCCAGCGGGTGCTGCGGGATGCAGGAGCCATCCCTGGAGCTCAGGAGTGCTCCGGCAGGAAGCTGCTGAGAGTCAGGTTGTCTCCATCGGGCTCGGAGCTGCCGTCGGGCAGCAGCAGCTTGTGCCGCCGGGCCGGGACGGGCCGGGGGCCGGCGGCCGCCTCGGCGTCGGGCAGGAGCGACGAGATACAAATCATCTCGGTGCGGCTTAACCGGCGCTGCCCCGTCCGCGCCCGCCGCCACAGCAGCGTCCCCAGCACCCCCGTGCACACCAGGAAGGTGGCGGCCACCAGCCCCAGCAGCAGGATGGCCAGCAGGCACTTGCTTATCACCCCGTTGGGCTCCCAGGGCGCCGCGGTGCCCCCCGGCGTCGTGTCCCAAGGGGCCGGGAAGGTCGGTGCAGGCGGAGCTCCGGATTTCTTGGGTTTCTTGTAGCCCGTGGTGGTGAGGACAAAGGCTGGGGGGACTGTTGAGCGTGGCCCCGTGGAGGAGCTGCTGTCCAGGCCATCAGTCACTGTGCCCTCCTCGATGGGTGCCGTGAGCAAGCTGGGGGTGGTGGTGACAATGCTCTTTTGGGGTGCTGACGGTGTGCCAGGCTCTGAGCCTGGCAGCAGATCGGGAGCAGGGGAATCGGTCTCATCCATGGGATCAGCTGTGGTTGGCACCGCGAGTGCCCGGCTGGCCTTGGTGCTGGGTGCTGGGGCAGAGCTCGGGAGCAGGTCGGGATCAGGGGGATCTGTCTCATCCATGGGATCAGCTGTGGTGAGCACTCCAGACACCCGGAGCAGGCTGGTGCTGGCGCTGGGCGCTGCTGATGCCACAGAGTCCTCCAGTAAGTCGGGTTTAGGGGAATCTGTCTCATCCATAGGCTCGGCTGTGGTGGGCACTGCAAGCACCCGGAGCAGGCTGGCGTTGGCGCTGGGCACTGGTGCTGCAGAGCTCAGGAGCAGCTCAGGCTCGGGGGAATCATCCATGGGATCGGCTGTGGTTGGCACCTGGAGGAGCCTGGCCTTGGTGCCAGGTGCTGGTGGTGGCATAGAGCCACCATCACTCCCGTCACTGCTGATCATTGCGGTGGCACCGGGCTCCTGCCCACTGTCATCCCTCTTCCCACGGGAAAGGGGCAGGGGCTTGGCCTCCCCCCAGACCCACTGCCCGCCCCGGGGCAGCCCCAGCTCCAGCAGCTCAGCCCCACACGCCCGCAGGGGGCTCAGCAGCAGCAGCACCAGCACGGCCCAGCCCAGCGCCATGGGACCTGCAGGGGACAGAAAGGGCAGGTGACATCGGGGTCCTGCTCCCCGTGGGAGAATGCTGAGCATGGAACTGCCCCAGCGTGGGATCACACTCCAACCGAGCATCCTCCTCCCGTGGAGAGGGGCCCTGGGCTTTGGGGGGATGGAGGATGCACCCAGGGACCTCTTCCTGGCACAGCCCCCACCTGCGGGAGCTCAGCGCCGGTGGCTCTGCTCCAGGAGCAAGTTTTGATAAGGAAGTTGAGTGTCTGGAAATGGGAAATCAGCCGCGATGGAGGCGGCTGCTGCGGGACGGGGCAGTTGCGGGATGAGTCTCCGTGTGGAAATGAAACCACAGGGATGTCACCCACGTTTTGACAGACCCCGCTCTGTCGGGGTGCCCGTCCTCCTCCTCCACCTGCTGGGCTGGCACAGGGCTCCAGGGCTGAGGCCACCACGAGCCTGTGCCTCTGTGCTGGAGCAGGAGAGGCAAATCCACCCCAAACTCACCCCAAAACCCCGTTCCATCACCAATCCCCTCACCTCTCGGCAGCCCCGGTGGGCGGAGGCTGGGATCTGCACCCAACAGCATCCAGACACGGCTGAATGCTCCGAGCATCCCCAGGAGGCTCCCACATCCCCAAAGCCACGTCCCCAAAGCCCCAGGGACCAGCAGGGAGGTGGCACCCCCAGGGACCCTGAGCACCCCCGTTGCACCCGGAGCATCCCCGGGGCCGAGCCCCGATCCAGAACCTTCCCACCGGGGCTCACCTGTGCTGATGGACGCGGTGGGCTCCCGACTGCAGGACTCACCGGCGAGGGCCTGGCACGGGCGGCGAGGGCAGCCCTAGCACCGGCACCCGCGGGGCGTCGTGGGCCACCCTCCGCCTGCACCTCCGGCCGGGCGGGGAAGGGAGGGAGCGCGGAAAAGCGGCTGCGGTTTCGAGAGCCCGCGGGGGAAGGACGTCACGCCGAGAGTGGGGCCACCGAGGGCTGGGGGCTGCGGGCACCCCCCGGGGAGGGTGGCAGGGTGTGGGCTGCACCCCAAAGAGGGGCTCCCTCGGAGGGCTCGGCCCCACCGGCGGCCCCGCGGAGCAGCTGCGCGCCGGGGCTCGCGTCGCTCCGAAAGCAGAAGTGACGGCAAACCTGATGCCAGGGCTGCCACCCCCAGCGGGCACGGCCAGGGAGGGGGCCAGGGTGCCCTGAGATACCTCAACACCGGGAAACGCTTTAGCACACGAGGAGGATTAGGGCCTGACTTGATGTTTTGCACAGCCCTTGTGCCGGGCTCCTTCTCTCTGCACCATCCCCAGGCTGCTCGGAGGGGCTCTCGAGGGGCTGCTGGGTATTGTCCTGGGTGTCGTCCCCGCCTCGTGGCATTGGCACGACAGGAAACCCCCCGCCCCAACCGCAGGCTCCCGGGCGGGAGGCGCAGCCGCAGCCGCAGGAAGGTGCTGCAAGAGGCACATCCGCAGGAACGGGCTCGGGGTGTCAACAACCCCCCGCCCTCGGAAACCCCAGCCCGTCCCTGCTGCGAAACACCTGGCCAGCGGGCTGGAAGAGGGAGGAAATGGGGCTCGGGTCTATGGGATGAGCATCCCTGGGATGCATCCATGGTGCCCAGGGAGCGTTGACTCTCTGGAGCATCTCTGCCCGGCTCTGGGGTGGTGCCGGGGTCGGGGTGTTCCAGAGGTGGTTGTGCAACACCCCCTGAAACGCCTCAGCCCTGAGAAAGCTCAGACCTGGGTGGAGTAAGTGATGCTGTTTCCAGCCCAGACTGTGTGTCATTCCAGACTTCCTACAGCCTGGAAACAAATTTCACCTGGGGAAGAGCAGAATGAGCCCCCATGGATCCAGGGTAGTTCCCAAGGTGGGCTGTTCCTTCCTGGGAACACATCACCCCCATCCACCCCGAGATCCCCCAGCCCATCTGTGCCATCACATGCCACATCCAGTCAGGCTCTTGGGGTCATCACTGGGAATCACCAGGGAAGAGTCCATGTGTGACCCCAGGAATGGGCCCTGGCTCTCCTGGGACAAGAGCAGGTCCCCAAGGACCCCCTCAACCACAGCCCCCACTCAAATGTCCATCATTCCATATCCCAGTTATCAATCAGAGCTGGAATGCCGAGAGCCAAAGGAAAAGCCAAGCAGAGGCAGTTTATAATCAATGACTTTTATCTTTTGAAAATGGAAGCAAATATTTGGACAGATACTCTGGCCGCTCTATAAGAGCGCGTCTTTCCGGACTGGGCTGGTTCTCTCCCGGGATATCACGGCTACAAAAAGCTTCAGGCACTGACTCCGGTTGAGCCTGGCGAGGCATCAGTTCATTTAAATAAAATACAGGCTAGGAACTAAAATCTCCCACACCCCCACCCCCGGGCACCTCAATCCAGCGGCTCCCAAAACTGATTTCCCTCCAATGTTAGGAACAAACCCGAGGTCCCCGAGCACACAACCCTGAAGTCACACGTACAAATCAACACAGAAATCACCACTGTGGGGAGAACAACCTTCGGGTTTGGGATCCAAAAGAAAAAAAAAATCCATAAAAATACACATCTCAGGCATTTACTGCAATACAGAAACGTCACCAAACAGCCAAAGAACCTGGAGCAGCCGGATTGTGGATCCACGGGCACAGGGCAGGGGATGCCACTTGTCCCTAAAACACAGAAATCCCACTTTTCTGAAGCTTTCCTGCTCTGCAATCCCACCACATCCTCTGTCTCCTCCATCCCATCCTCGTGCCTCTCCAGCTACGTCCCCCGGCCGATTCCACCTCCACACACACATCCCTCCACAACAGGGAATCCTTAACCTGGAAGTTCTGAACATGCAAACACTGTGAAAAATGGAAAATCGGAGAATTCCTAGCTAAACTAATAGAAAATAAAAAAATCAATCACTTCAGCCTGGACAAAGGGACTCCTGTCCAGCGGGATGCTCCGGGTGGGAGCACATGGAGCTGCCACAGGGACAGAGCTCAGCTGGGATAAGGATCCAGAGCTCTCAGACACCTGATGGTCTCTGCCCACCTTTGGATTCAGGATGGGTTATCAGCACCCCCTGGCACTGCAGGGATGGGCTGTGCCAGGAATCGCAGCACCAGTCCTGCTTGGCACAGCTTTCCAGGGTGTCCTGGATCCCATTCCCAGCACAAGGACACAGCCTGGGAGCAGGGAGCCAGCCTGCCCCATCCCTGGCAGCTCCTTCACAGGGGAGACCCCACCTGAGCAGAGCTTTGCTAAGCTGAGCTTCCATGGAATTCCAGGAGGGGCTCGCCAGCCTGAGCACTCACAGGGCCTCTCCCTGCAGGATCCCAAAGGAGCTGTGTGAGAAACCAGCTCTCCAAACTGGGATCTAATCCACCCTCCCAGTCCCTTCTGCTCTGAAGGGTTGGGAGTGCAGGGGTGGTTTGGGGTTGGAGGTCACTCATCTGATCTGGGAACAAATCCTCTCCTGCAAAGCTTTCCAGCATGGAAGGGTGGGAGGCAGGAATGGGAATGATGGACAGGAGAAAACAAATGATAAAAAAGTAAGAACAGAGGCATTTTGTTTGTGGAGAATTATCATGGAAAATCACCTTTCTGCTGCTAATGCTGCCTTGGAAGCACAGAAAATTCCTATTATCAGCACTGGTGTGAAGGGCTGATGGACTCCAAAAGCTCCTTAAAATCCATGAGCTCAGGAGTGTTGTGGGAGCAGGAACAAGGATTTACAGCAACGACTCCTGGCATCCCACAGCTCACCTGGAACTCTATGCTCCATGGATAAAAACATTCCTGCATGGAAGTCACTTCTGCCTCAAAACGGAAATAAAAATGAGCAAGTAAAACAAGTGAGTTTGGTCATGAAATCAAGCCTTGGGATTGGAGGAAAATGGGAACATGGTGCTGGCTTAAAACTTCAGTAGGTAATAAATCCCCTTGTTCAGAATGATATATTTGTAATTTTTCTGTCAGCCAACAGGGCTGGGGACACGTTGTGGAACAGGAAAGGCAGCTGGTCCCATCTCCAAGGGGATTCCACATGGAAGAGAAGGGAAGGGAACCCACCTGATTGTTCCAAATGGAGGATTTATACAAAATAGCTTCAGCTTTGTTCTCGGCACAGTGTAAACACCCCCCACACCCCCTGTCCCTTGGAATGGAAACACAAATACTGCAAAAGTGGCAAATAAGAAAAATAAAAGCAATTTTTTTTTCTATTTTTTGGCAACTCTAAAAAAAAATGGTTAAGAACAATGCAGCGTTGGTCCCTAAATCTAAAAAAAAGATATTTGGGCATGACACTGGAAGTCAAGAATGGATTTGTTTTTCAAGGATTTCATAATAACATCTGGAAAAAAACCCAAAAAAACTGTAAAAGTAGCACTTCTCGTTTTTGCCTTGTTTTTGACACAGTCACAGAAATTCACTGGAACATCGGGAAACGAAAAGAAAAATCTTTCACTAAAAAGCTTGGCTTGAAGCCATCGGCTCTCGTTGAGGTGGATTTAGGAGAACAGGAAAGCTCGTACTGGAATGCTGCAGGCTGCTGCTGGCTGAACTGGGAGCTGGGATGTGCCTGGGCTGGTGGCCCCGTCAGTCCGCGAACTTGGCCATCTGCTGCTCCAGCTTGGAGATGCGCTCGTCCTGGCTGGAGATCGTGTCCTTGATGGATTTCAGCTCCTTCAAAATCTCGTCCAATTTGGCGTCGTTTTGCTGGAAGATGAGGAAGGATGAGTGAGGAGAGCTCTGGGGTTTTCCAAGGAAAGGGCTCCTCCCAGTGGGACTGTTGGAGGGATGAGGGTGTGACAGACTCTGGAGCAGTTGGGATGCTCAGGGCATGGAGCAGCATCTCCAGCAGCACCAGTGCACCCATCCAGGACCAGGACCTGCTCTTTAAGCCATACTTTCCTCTGTGTCCCAAAGGACAGGGATTAGTGGTGAACAAGGTGCTGGTGCTGGTTAGGGTGGGACTTGGGGATCTTGAAAGTCTTTTCCAACCTTAATGGTTCTGTGATTTAGAAAAAGCAATTCCAAGTAATCTTCCTTTTCTACAGAAGCATTAGAATCACAGAATCATGGAACATCCCAAGTTGGAAGGGACTCACAGGGATCATCCAGTCCAACTCCTGGCCCTGCCCAGGACACCCCAACAACCCCACCCTGTGCCTGAGAGCATTGTCCAAATGCTCCTGGAGCTCTGGCAGCCTTGGGGCTGTGACATCCCCTGGGGAGCCTGGGCAGTGCCCCAGCACCCTCTGGGGGAAGAACCTTTTCCTGATATCCAACCTAACCTTCCCCTGAGACAGCTCCAGCCATTCCTTCACGTCCTGTCACTGGTCCCACCCTGGCATTCCCACCTGAGGCCATCACCCCCAAAATTCCTGGAGTTTACTCACAGAATTTGAGGCATCCGCTGCTTTCTTTGGAGCATTTATGAGATCACTCTTCTTGTTCCCGGCGGGTTTGTTGTCCAGTATGTTCTTCTTGACCACCTTGAGATCCCTGTTTTTGCCTGGAATGTACCCGTGCTTCAAGGAGATGAGGAGAGGATCAGCGTTCTTCCCCTCAAACCACTCCTCTGCTTCCAGAGCTGCTTCCGGGCCGGCTGTGTCTGGGTACAGGTCGTCCTGGAAGAGGTCAGACTGCAAGGCAGGAGACATGGATCAGTCAGGAGCTTTGGGAGGCAGGAGTTGGCTCCAAAGCCCAGCCCCAGGGCAGCGCTCACCTTGCGGGGAACTGTCATGATGATGGGCTCACACTTCCTCTCGTGGAGCTTGAAGAACCTGCCGTGGAAAAGGAGAGGTGGGACAGGGAGTGAAGATCAGGGAGGTGGAGAAGATGGGAAAGGAACAACCCCAAGGAACCACAGAAATCCCTGAGACCATCAAGTCCAACCGTTCCTCCAGCACTGCCAAGGCCACCATAACCCATGTCTCCACGTGGCTGTTAAATCCTTCCTGGATGGGGACTCCACCCCTGCCCTGGGCAGCCCCTTCCAATGCCTGACCCCCTTCCCACGAAGAAAATGTTCCTAATATCCGAGGACATTTCCCCTTGTCCTATCATTTGTTTCCTGGCAGAAGAGATGAGACATGCTCCCAAGCAGCAGTGATGTTCCCTCCTGGAGCCACTGCAGCGACATCCCGAGATGTTTCCTGCCCTTCCTGGGTTTTCTGAACCACGGCTGCCCCGTGCTCACTGCTCTGCTGCTTTAACCACTCCTGAAATTCCCAGCCCCAGCTCCCAGCCCTGGGATGAGCCCTCCTCACCTGGCAATCTCACACTTGTTGACGTCGAGGCCCCTCTTTGGCATGAACCCCATGCCCCTCTGCGGCTCCTTGCTGCTGAAGGTGTTGAGGTAGTGAACGTACGGGGACTCATCCGTGATCTCAAAGTAGCGGATGCTGCTGTCACCCTGCAAGGAACCCCAGGAGACCCTCCAGAGGCTGCAGGACCTGTGTTCCCTGTGCCCACACTGCTGCTCCCAACAGCCTTTCCTCCCAGGAATGCTGCCATGGACAGCTCACAGCTGTTTTTGAAGCAAGGCTGATCCCCTCCACAATCTGAGTCCATCAACTGAACCATTCCTCCAAGTCCTGTTCCAAACACTGTGGGACAGGGATTGAGCTCGTGCTTCCAGGCTGGAAGTGACCTCTTCCTCACCTCTTGTGGAAAAAAACTCCTGCCACAATCAGGCAGAAAGGCTATAAACCAGTTTATCCTTAATTCCAAGCAATTCCACCACACTGTTGTCTCTGAAACTGCAGGAGGGGTGGCAGACAGAAACCAAATATTCCTCATCAGCTGCTACAAAGATGGGATCCATGAAGTTTTACGGATCCCCTTTTGTAATTCCTTGTTCATCTTGGCTTTGGCTCCTATTTGTAGGAGCCCATCACATGTGGGCACCAAATTCCTACAAATTGCTTTTACAAAGGAGCACCTAATTCCAGTTTTCTGTTATTTAACCCCACAAAATTACAGACAGAGTCACCATGCACTCCAGCATCTCCAAGGACAAGAAGGACAACACACAAAGTGTACCTTCCTCCCATACCAGTGTAAAATCATCCAGGTCAAGAAATGTTTTGGCAATGGGGTGGGACTTGTTGCATTAGGAGCAGCTTTACCTAATCCACCTCAAAGAAACATCCAGGTGCTTCCCAGGTTCTGCAGAGTGGGGATCAAACCCATTCCAGAGCAGCTTGGTCTCTCTGCAGCCCCACACTGGCTGCAGCACTGATTTTCTGGGGAACATTTCACAGGCACCAGTCCCTCCAGGTGCCTCCAAAGCCTCTCCTTACCTTCCCACACAGGTAAATGATGTTGGTGTCTGGGTCGTAGAAGGGCAGCAGGACCCCGTTGCTGGTGTCCATCTCGTGAAGGGCTATTGGCTCCTCCATGTTCTTCTGGAAATAAAAATGC
This sequence comes from Leptocoma aspasia, assembly GCA_013399835.1. Classification (NCBI taxonomy): domain Eukaryota; kingdom Metazoa; phylum Chordata; class Aves; order Passeriformes; family Nectariniidae; genus Leptocoma; species Leptocoma aspasia. The sequence continues at coordinate 678,408 of VXAX01007279.1, forward strand.
CAGGGATGTTAATAAAGACTGGAAAACTTCTGTTCATAGAGAGAGGGTCTAAATTATTAACACTCTGTAGGCAGTGAGCTCCCAGTGGTGTCTGCACCACCCAGAAGGATCCGTGTGTTACAACAAATGCTGGGAATGTTCACGAGCTGATTCATTCCCCAAGGGCCTTTTAATCACTAAATTAAATAAAAACAGGAGCCAGGAAAATTCACCAAGTAAAGGGAAATATGTGACACAGTGAGTTAGTGTCAGTAGGATGGGATGTGTGATGGATGATGGGACAGAGCCTCCTTCCCTGGAGACACTCAAAAACCACCTGGACACAATCCAGGTGGTCCCTTCAACCCTGACCTCTCCTGGGATTGCTGCTGTCCTGCTCTGCACAATGCACAGAGAGAAGTGACCTTCCCACAGCCCCTCTGCTCCCTGTGCATCTTCCCAGGCACTTCCAACCTGCAGCTCCCAGCTGATCGCTGCTCCTGCTCAGTTCCTTCACTGAGTGACCACACAGCCAAGATCATGGAAGCAGGAACAGGCAGCAGATGGAGAGGGAATAACCTCAAGTATATAAACTATTAATTTAGGAAGGCATTCTTCCCTGTGAGGGTGGTGAGGCCCTGAAGAAGAAGGCCCCAGAGAAGCTGTGGCTGCTCCATCCCTGGAAGTGTCCAAAGCCAGTTTGGACGGGGCTTGGAGCAACCTGGGATAGTGGAAGGTGTCCCTAGTTGGAATGGGATTGGCTTTAATGTCCCATCCAACCCAACACAATCCATGATTCCACAGCTGCAGGGCTGGGTTGGTAACTCCATGGATGTGAGCATCCAGCCTGGGACCGTACCGGGTTCCACAGGGCCAGCTGCCGCTCGCTCATGCGGCTGAAGCCGGTGGTGAAGATGTTCCCATCTGCCAGGAAAATGGCTCGCATGGGCCGGGCTCCCTCGTGGGTTTTCTCTTTCTCCTGGAACAGAGGAGCAGGTCAGGATTAGCAGTGAACAGAAAAAACTTGGGAGTTTTTCTCCAAACGCCACCTTGGAGTGGTGGCTCCTCTCTGGACATGCCGCTCCTCCATGCAGGAAGAGATCCACAGAACAACATCCAACTCTCCTTCCCTGCTGCAGGAAGAGATCCACAGAACAACATCCAACTCTCCTTCCCTGCTGCAGGAAGAGATCCACAGAACAACATCCAACTCTCCTTCCCTGCTGCAGGAAGAGATCCACAGAACAACATCCAACTCTCCTTCCCTGCTGCAGGAAGAGATCCACAGAACAACATCCAACTCTCCTTCCCTGCTGCAGGAAGAGATCTACAGAACAACATCCAACTCTCCTTCCCTGCTGCCTGAGGAGGAACCCAATCACTAAGCCACGGGAGAAGGGGACATTCCTGGCTCATTCCAGCTTTGCCAACCAGCCTCTTGCAAGGCTGAAGGAAAACCTCTTTGCAAGCTACAACTAAAGCTCTGCTTTGCATGCACAACTCTGGAACTGTAATTATACAGAAGGATTAGATGTGGAATTACACTCCTGCAGGTTTAAAACTGAGCCTTAAAATCCTGGTTCAAACACTAATCCCAATAAACCCAGACAAATCCTCCAACTCCTACTATTCCTCCTGTAATTTTTGAAGAAAGCAACTGAACCTGGTGTATAAACTGAGCAAGAAGGTTCTTTCTTCTATTTTTTCTTGCTCATTCTTTGCTGGAGTGAATCCAGTTCTTTCTTTAATGATTAAGCAAACTTACAGCAACAATTTCTTGTTTCCTGGGGTCGATAACTCGGACTTTTTTGTCTTTGGAAGCTGTGCAGATGAGGCTGCCATTGCGATTCCAGCTCACATTGTAGATCATATCCACGTGCATGTCATCCAAGTTGATGAGGGCTTCTCCTGTTCCCACATTCCAGATGATGATGGCATTATCACAGCCTAAAACAGGAAATAACAGCTCAAGTCACAGCATTGGGGTACACAGGCGCAAAGCCAGAGGTTGGGAACAAGGGATAAACCCTCCACAGCTCCAAAGGTTTTTTGGGGAAACCAAAACCCAGACTGAGAGCTCAGGAGGGATTTTTATCAATGGAAAACACCCAGCTCATCCAACAATCCAGCTGAAAGAACTCACTTCTTTCCCTGGGACCCAACCCATGGAAGTCTCAGATTGTGCCAATGGATAATGAATTATGCAATTTATTTCCACAATGATGTGACTGATTTTCAGTGGTCAAGAGTCTCATTCCATGGACTGTACCGGCCAAGGAGACAATTTGGAATATGCTGACCATGACAGCTTGTGGGAGGAACAGCTGGACTCTGGGATTCTTTGCAGGGATCAAGGGAAAGGAGAAACACTTGAGCCTGTTTTAAAAGTATATGAGAAGAGGGATGTGGACAATGCAGATGTAAATTGTTATTGCAGATCAAATAAAGTCTGGAACAACTTTCGTACTCCAATTCCAGACAATTCCTTGGTGCTTATCCCTGTAAACTGAAGATAAAAAAGGCTGAGATACAGAGGGGGCTGTGAGCCACGTGTCCCAGTGTTCCCAGCTACTGCCACAGGTCTTGTGATTCTCAGGGATCTGAGCAGCTGGGAGAGGGAAGAAGGCAAAGGAAAAGCTGGAGAGGAAGGAAAGCAGGGAGAGGTGGCTGTTCCCCCCGCCTGTGCTCCGTACCTGCGCTGAGCAGCACATTCCGTGCCGTTGGATGCCAGGCCACGATGCCCACTCTCTTGGAATGGCCTTCTAGCACTACCACGGGCTCTGTCAGGGACAGGGTGAGCCCGTTCTCAGGAATCTGCCACACCTGGAAGGGAAAGGAAAGGAAGCTGCTCAGCCAAGGGCAGCTCCTCTGGCGAGCGCGTGGCTCGGCTGCTTCCGCATCCCGCAGCCGCTGTCACTTCTCCGTGTAAACAGGAAGGGAATTGGGGAGGGAATCGTTCCCAGCTGTCAATAAACCCTTGGCTGATCCATGAGGAACATCCTTCCTCACTCATGTGCCAGCACAAACCCACAGCTCCTCATGGTGCAACCCCTTTATTTCCATGTCCACGGACCCACTGTTCCTCAAGGAGTCTGAAAAATCTCCCCAGCAGCTCCAATTCCACAGGAACAAGCTGCTGTCTTTCCAAACTATGCTTGTCCCTCAGAGGGATGATGCTGCAGCTCTACCACTGCCTACTTTTCATTACTTTAGGAACACCAGCAATTTGCTTTCCCGTTAAGATTCAGGATCCTTTCAGATCCCATTTAATCAGGGAAGAGCAGTTTGGTCCTGGAAGAAGCCAGAGCAGCCCAAATCAGCACTGCCTGTTCACTCCTTGCCTGGTTACACAACCCTTCTGTTGCAAACTTCCTCAGGGAAGGGCCACCAGGAGGAGGAACAGCCTCCCAAGGATGCCAGAGCACTGGAATTCCAGCAGGAGGGAGGTGGCTTTTGCAGCTGGCAGCGACCAGAGATGGGACAGACAAACCCATCACCCCAAAGCCCCAGGGCACGATCAGCCCCACCAAAATATTCCTGCAATTCAGCACTGGACAATCATCTTGGAATTGAATTTGACCTACATAGAGTGTATTAAAAAATGACATGGAATTCCAGGGAGATCTCCTCGGGAAGCAGTTGGAGTTGCTGTAGGTAGGTGGCAGCATTAGAGCATGTTTGCTTTGCTTCCCATTGTTTGCTTTTCCTGGAGCTGGGAGAACTGGGGCTTGCCAGACCCTGCCCACGATGCCCAACAAGCTGTAGGATGAGAGGGAGTGGATTTAGGAAGCGAGGCAGACTGAGATGGACACGTGGATTTCTGCACTAATCCCAGTTTTTCCCTTCTCAAAGGAATGACTGGCACTGGAAAAAAACCCAGCAGAGATTCTCAGTGGGTACCAGCTCACCTCTAAATAACCCAAAACTGATTTAGTTTTTCATGGACACAGCTCCCAGTGCCATCCTTGCCAGTACCCTCAGCATCCCAGGAGGAATGACCACAATGGGAACACTCCTCCAGGAGAGGATTCCTCTGCAAGGGGTGAAAATGGTCACAGCCCCAAGGCTGCCAGATTTCCAGGAGCCTTTGGACAAGGCTCTCAGGCACAGGGTGGGACTGTTGGGATGTCTGTGCAGGGCCAGGATCAAACCAGGTTTACAGGGAAATTACAGAACTTGGAATGCAGGACTTACCCTGCCAAGGGGGAGGACTCGGGTCTGTTTTGCACCATCTCAGGCAGGAAGGATCCTGAGATCCCTGTGAGCAAGTGCAAAGGAGCCAGAAAACTCCAGAACCAAATTTAAACATAAGGCAGCAAGTGCTGTGGGTGGGAAAGGGAAGGGAGGTAAAACCCCAGTGAAAAGGGTTTTTTTTTAAAAGCCTCTGGAGGACAGCTGGAATTTTCTGTCAGGTAAAGCCCTGGTAGCTGGGAGCAGCTGCAGAGCAGTGTAATCCTAGGCACATTTCAGACTCCTGACCCAATAATCCTGCCTGCTCTTCCCAAAAATAATAAAGAAACGAGTGTGAAAGGTCAGGGCATGGTCCCAACTGGCCCAGCCCCTCGTTCCTGCACAGGGTGGGGGTCTGGCCTCAGCCTGGGATCAAATCAGGTTCACAGGGAAATGACAGAATTTTGGATGCAGGACTTACCCTGCCGAGGGGAAGGACTCAGGATGACTCCAAGGAAACTTTAAAATGCTGCAGGATTGCCTGGGCTTTAGGAAGTGTTTGTCAGCTCTCCCTCCCGTGGGTGTCTGGGTGTTTTTTGGGGGGTTTGATGTTATCAAGGCTGTTTGTTTGTGCAGGAGGAAGTGGAGCTGTGGCACAGCTGAGGGAGAGGTTTGGGGCTGCAGGAAGGGCAGGAGGGGAAGGTTTTGCACAAACAGCACGTGAGAAAGAAAACAAAGCAAACTTTTCTTTCATCCCCTTTAAAGAGAAGCAAAAACAGCCTCCTTTGGCTCTGCACAAGTTGCAAAGAAGATTAAATCCATGTCTATAAAAAACATTACTTCCTACATCATATATATCAATTTTTATCACTTTAAGTAAGGAAGCAACTGAATTTGAAGCCTGCATTTATCCATGGCCCTGCTCCCATATCCCTGCAGGATGAGGCTTTTGGTGCATCATTTTTGCAGGGTCAGACCTTCTCCTCATTCTCCCTGCCCTGGTTGGTGGCTCAGGTCACTGCAAGGGCTCTCTTTGATTTTTAAAGGAATTTGCTCCATTACATGAGCTCTGCTGTGGCCTTTCCACACAAATTCCTTAAAATTCACCTTCTGATGAAGGAAATTTTCCACATCTGAGGAAGGGCCTCGATACCATCTACAAATCTTTATCCACTAAAACATTTTCCAGCTGAACAAAAAGCCTGCAGCACATCAGAGCCATTCAGCACAACATCAAGCAGGAATATTTCAGTAATTCCTCATTTGCTGGCACAAGGAAACAATTCTTCCAAAGGAAGAGGCCACAGAAGGCATTTGCAAGGGCTCTAAAGGAAGCCTTTGGAGAGGGATGTCAGGTCCTCTCCTCTTTCCCAGTTCCCTCTGCAATGCTATGTCTGGTATTCCCAACACCAAACCTGTTCAAGGTTTATGGGCAGGTGTTGTAAAAATCTGGGAATTTCTTTAGAGGAAAAGGTTTCTGGCTTTGGATAGGGCCAAGTGAAGCTTCCTTGTGCCACACAGGGGCTGCAGAGTTATGGCTGCAGGGAATCAGCCCTCTCCACCTGGAAACAGTGGTTTGCACCTCAAATCCATGTCCTCTCCCACAATACCATCTCAAATCCACATTCTCTCCCTCAACATTGTCCCAAATCCACATTCTCTCCCTCACACCATCCCAAATCTATGTTCCTTCCCTCACACCACCCCAAATCCATGTTCTCCCCCTCAATACCACCCCAAATCCAGACTTCCCCCCTCAATACCACCCCAAATGCACACTCCCCCCTAAATACCACCCCAAATCCACACTCTCTCCCTCACACCACCCCAAATCCACACTCCCTCCCTCCCACCACCCCAAATCCACACTCCCTCCCTCAATACACGTCTGGCTGACGTAGCTGAGATTTCTCATGGCAGAGGGTGAGATCCTAAATCCCTGAGTGCCAGGGCACAGCTGGTCTTTAAGAACAAGATCTTTTCTCCAGCAGCTGGAATTGCCACAGAATCCCCCACGTCACTTTTCCTTGTCTCTCCCCAGCAGAGCTCAGAGCCCATGAACAGCCACGTGTCCTGTAAAGCTCCCTGAGTTTATTCCCTTCAGGCTGCTCAGGAAGCAGGATCCAAACCCTTTGTCCAGGAAAACAGGACACTGAACTATCCATGCCAGGCCAGAAAAGCAATTAAAACTGGGAAAGCTCATTAGCTCATTCCCAAAAGTCCAAGCCAGGAGTGTTTTTACACACCAGTGCAGTTCCCAGCTGTCCCAAATGACTTGGGATCCATCATTTCCCATTCCAAACCTCCAGCTAACACACCCCCAGTATCTTCCAAACCCTGCACATCCCTGATCCTGGAACTGCAGCAAGGACTCACCTATTTCCCCTTCCACTCCAGACAGGTCACACCAAACAGGACCACGAGGGTGCAAACCCCCAGGCAGCTCCACCCTGAGGCCTTCCCACATGGATGCTGCCTCCAGGGATGGACAGAAAGCTCATCCCCACCTTGGGACGTGTGGAGAACCCCCAGAGTCCAGCAGGAGGTGCAGATTCCTGCAGTTGGTGTCCACATCAGGATGGTGTGAGGGAGAGAGCATGGATTTGGGATGGTGTGAGGGAGAGAGCTTGTCCACTTGGAACAAGCATTTGGACAACTTGTAACTGAACTCTGTCAGTTTTTCTCCACAATTCAGTCCCTCTGGAGCCTCCCAACATATTTCTCCTTGCACTTGGATTACAGACTAATTTTGCTTCCAAGGAGACAGCTCTGGGCCTTCACTGATGCTCACATTTCAGAAACATTCCCCATGTGCAGCCCTTCTACATCCCAGTTGGAGAAACAGTCCTGCATCCTTCCAAAGCTCAGTTCCAGCCCAGTAGTGAGAGTTGCAAACACAGAAGTTGTTGTTTTGTTTAATATTAAATATAGCCCATTTTGTTAACATGCTTCAGCTTCCAAGACTGAGAGATCACAGGCAAGAGCTGTCCCAGGAAAAGCCTCTTGGGATGAATCCCCTCCCAAACATTTTAACGATGAACAGAAGCAAAGGAATTTATCTGACATGATCTATAATAAGATTTCAATATAACATTCAGCCTACAGCATTTCTAAATATGGCCAAAGATCCCTGGAGTTATTTGGCATTATTTCATCTTCCAAGGATTTTCTTTCACTTATTCTGCTGTGTTTGCATACACGGGATTCCACATCCGTCACGGAGCGAGCCCGGCTGGGCTATCACTGAGCTAAAACAGGTCTCAATCCAAGCTTGGCAGGTGCAGAATTTGGGAGATTATTTTTATTTATTTATTAAAAAAAACCCTTTTGACACCTGCTCCAAAGTTGGAGATACAGGGAAAATTTCAAGCGACTCCCTTAAATCAAGGGTTCAAGGAATCCTGGAACCTGCTGGGCTCATTCCCTTCCAATCCCTACCTCTTCCCATCCATTGGGATATTTGTACACACTTGTACAAATGGATGTAGAAGTACACACTTCTACATCCATTGGGATATTTGAGGTAAGGAACCACCTGTCTTCTCAAAGATCAACAAATCAGAACACCTCACCACAGACTGGCACTCTCATTCCTCTTCCCAAGCATCAAACAAATGCCCAAGGGAAGGAAAAGTGGAAGGAATTCTTCCCTGTGAGAGTGGTGAGGCCCTGACACAGGTTAGCCATCGCTGGAAGTGTCCAAGGCCAGGTTGGACAGTGCTTGGAGCAACCTGGTCTGTGGAAAGTGTTGGGGTTGGAAAGAGATGAGCTTCAAGTCCCTTCCAACCCAAACCCTTCCATGATGACTCTGCCCTCACCTCACCTTGGTACAGGAGGTTCCTGGAGACACCTCCAGGAATTCCAGTGTCCTTTGGAGCAGGAGTTCCAGCAGGGAGCACAGCCCAGCCCACAAGGAACACTCACCATGACAGTGCAGTCCTCGGAGCCGCTGGCGATGACCTGGTCATTGTGGGGACACCAATCGATGTCCAGCACCGGCCCCGTGTGGCCACACACTGTGGGGTAGGACTTGTCAATCCTGCCTGTCTGGAGGGAAGAAGAAGAAGAAAGAGAGCTGTAATATCCTGAAGGAAGGTGCTTCCCAACCCTCTGTTTGCTCTTTCATATCCAGAATTCCATGAGATTTGAACTCATGGATCAGCAGAGGAAACAGAGCAGCAGCTCTTCTCCAGCATCAATGAGCTGGAAACTCCCCATGGAGCAAGGAAAGGGCTCAGAGATCCAGCACAGCAGGGTTGTGATCCCACATCTCAGCACCACTCTGCTGCCACACCATCCCTTTTTCCGTCCCAACTTTTTGGGAAGAGCAAAGCTCTGGCTTCTTCTGCGCTTCCCAAAAGAGACAGCTGAAAACAACCAAGTTAAAAATGTCATTGGAGGGCGTTGCTGGTCACTGAATTTACCAGGTCTCCCTGGTTTCTTAAAACAGAAGGATTTTGCTTGGATGGGAAGATTTTAAGACACAGTTGTGCGGAGGAAAATATTGTTTTGAGGAATAAATGTTGCCAACATGGACTGTGACAGCCACACCTGCTCCACACCTGCCTCTCCATGGCCAGAGGACCAGGGCCACTAATGCCAAGCTCCCTACAGGGATAACATTTCCAAGAAAATGAGCTGATGAGCCACTTAAACCTGGATTGGGACAAATCCAGTGATGCCAACCCAGCTGATCTGAGGCACCAATTCTGCCCCTGGATCTACATTTTGCTGAGGAGCCCCTGAAGATCCTGATCCCCTCCAACAGCTGATTCCACAAAGAAGGAGGGAAAGGAAAATCACTCCCATCATCCTTCTCTCTCTTGGCCAAGCCTTGCACACAAGGGAAGCAATATTTACAATACTGAAGATGCACAGCAGTAGCAGCAGGGTGAGGAGGAGACTCCTCCACTTCCACAGCCACACCCCTGGTCCTGCTCCACGGGGTTTTGTTTCCAGGGAATGACCTTTTCATGATGAGTGATGGGAGAAGAGACACAGCAGGGAGAGGTCTGGGATGGGGTCGTCTTCTTTTGTGTTTAAACATGCAGAAGAAATGGTTGGAATTTCATTTGTGCCATTGGATAGTAACATTCCCCAACCTTGGAGGTGACATTCCTTAATTTATGCCTCCCACCCTGCTCCATGTGGGAGGCTGCTCCTATTCAAGGCTGATAACCAGAATAATGGTGGACATTGGCTTTTGAGGACAACTGACCTGGAGCCCTCCACAAACAGCAAAACAAGATATTGATCCCAAAAGATCCCACTGTCTCCTAAATGGCCAAATTTAGGCTTCGAAAGAAAAAAAAAGTCTCAGTGATTCAGCTGCTTTTGGAATTATTAAAAGGGGAAGAGTTGTAGATGAAAAGCCATAAACCTGCCATTCAAAAATTAAAGCCTGTGTAATCCCCCTTGGATGCCATAATGTGAAATAGGATTTAAAAAATTAATACACCCAACTGCCGTGTAGAATTCATCCATTTTAATTTACCCAATTAAAAGGAGAACCATGCAGAGCACATGAACTGCAGAAGGCACATGACAGGCCACAGACAAATACAGGCCTGAACCAAAAAGGAAAAATAGGAATACTAATGCAAAATGTCAGGGACTGCCTGTTCTGGCTCCCTGGCAGGAATCAGTGGGATCCTCCAGGAGGAACCCCTGGTGACTATTTCCAGGCTGCACGAGCACTTGTCAACTCAGTTTTGAGCTTTTACAGTTATTTATTACTGTGGGGAGGCCAAAAAATTTTTTTTTAATTTGAGCAAATTAAACCCCAAACTTCACCTTTCAGTTTTGATCACGATGAACCTGCACAGCCTGAGCAGGAGCAGCCAAGAGCCTGTGACAGCAGTGACACCCAGGAGCTGCTTCCCACCACCTGTGACAGAGCTCAGCTCTTAAACCAGGATCCTGCACTTCCATAAGGAGCTTCCAGAATCATGGAATGGGTTGGAAGGACCTTAAAGGTCATCCAGTGCCACCCCCTGTAATTGGCAGGGACAACTTACACTATCCCAGGTTGCTCCAAGCCCTGTCCAACCTGGCCTTTGGCACTTCCAGGGATCCAGGGCAGCCACAGCTTCTCTAAGAAACCTCTGCAAGGGCCTCCCCACCCTCACAGCCAGGAATTTCTTCCCAGTATCCCATCTAAATCTACCCTCTTTTGTCTTAAAGCCATTCCCCCATGTCCTGTCTCTCCATCCCGTGTCCAAAGTCCCTCTCCAGCTCTCCTGGAGCCCCTTTAGGCACTGGAAGGGGCTCTCAGCTCTCACTGGAGCCTTCCCTTCTCCCAGCTCAGCTCTCCCAGCCTGGCTCCAGCCCTCAGAGCATCTCTGTGGCCTCCTCTGGACTCTCTCCAACAGCTCCACATCCTTCCAGTGCTGGGATTCCAGAGCTGGAGGCAGCTCTGCAGGTGGGGTCTCACCTGAGCAGGGCAGAGGGGCAGAATTCCCTGTGCATCACCTACAAACATCCCCCTGTCCCCAGCTGCATCTGGAGAGTGACACCAAAACCCGTTTCCAACAGGGAACAGACAGGCAGGATGGGGAAAGGAGATGTTATTTAGCAGCACTGTGGGAGAGGCAGCAAGCTTGTTTATCCACAAAGAATTATCAAACCAAGGAAGAGAGGACAAAGCAGAGCAGGAGATGTCCCACACAGCAGCTCCCTGGGATGTGGCAGAGGAAGACAAACCCAGGGATATGAAGAGTCCAGGGGCATCAAGATCTTCACTTGTGCATGAGAGGAGAGACTCTGCTGCTCACCAGGAATAACCCCAGAATCATTCAGACTGGAAAGACCCCCAGGATCACCCAACCTGTGACCAATCCCCACCTCGTCACCCAGCCCAGAGCCCCGAGTGCCACGCCCGCTCTTTCTTGGCCACCTCTGGGGATGTACAAAAACGAGCATCAAACATCAAAAGGAGACTAAATAAGGACATAAAGGTGCTGCTGGAGGCCCCAGTGGGGCGAGCACGAGCCCCAGCCCTTTGAGAGAAGCTCCTGCCTTGTGGTCAGAGGCACCAAACGGTCTCTGCAGAGCAGAGGAAACCGCGGTGTTTTCCTGAGCACGCCCCGAGAGCTCGGCGCCGCATCCGCCCCTCGTCACCAACACCTTCACCAGAGACCCTCCCAAGGCACTGTGGGGACAGCACAGGACAGCCACCACCCCAGGGCTGACCCCTCAGGGTGAGGAATGGGCAGCTTTGAACTCAGGGCTGTTATTTTACCACCTCTCAGCATCACTTTTGCAAATTCCATCCACCGGATTGCTCCTCGCGGCAGCATTCCGCCCCCTGGAGCAGGGAAGCTCAATTCCCAGCATTGTACAGAAAAATCAGTGGTTTAGGGGATTTGCCAAAAGGGAAAGCTGCAGTAGGGTTATAAAAACCCACACCAGGCTGCAAAATCACCAAATCCCATGGTTTTCAACACAATTCCTTTCCAACACCACCAGGTTTGGTGATGTGATTGCCAGCTGGGTGTGTTTCCATGCTACTCTAATGCTCCCAGGTTTGGGGATTTATTTATTTATTTGGAAAATGTAATCTTATAATCAGGAGAGGATTTAAAATAAATCTCAAGTGCTGATACACAGCTTAAAATTAACTTCAGGAAATGCAATCCTTCTCATAATCCACTGGGGCTGCAGTTCGACATACCCCTGATAAAAATGTGGAGTTGTATTTTATAAAATGTTGGTCAAAAAGGGGAATTTGAGGATTTTTAATAAAGTTGGTGTTGACTGAACACACACTCAATATTCAGGTGTTTCAGCAAGGGGCGAATTTGCCTTACTAAATTATCTTTAATTATTAAAATTAAATTTTAATGTATTTTATGCATTCCAGGTCAGGAAAAAAAAAGTTAAATCATCAGAAATATTAAACCCAAACCAGAAAGTGACAGATGAGAAGAAAAATATTATTAAATCCAAAAGGGATGGATAAGCAACACAAAAAACTGTTCCTAAAAGCGGGAGTTCTATGAATTAATTTTGAGTGTCTTGTGATCGTTTCTCTGCCAGAAAAGGGCATTTGGTGGCAGGAAACAGCTCATGGATTATGGTAAAAATATCAGGGAGAACAGCTGCTTCCCCAGCCCATGGCTGTGCTCCTTGAAATCTCCATTTAAATTAGGGAAGTGGCATCGAGTTGCACAAGCCAAAGCAGCTCCCCCATCACTCCGCACAAGTTTGAGGAAGGAAATCAGGTCACAACTGCAAAGTTTGAAACCCCAACTGACTGCACCTTTTCTCTGCTACAGAAAATACTCCTCTTTTCTTTAAAGTGTGGATTTTCCTTTTAAAAACTCCTAAGTTTCATCCAGGGAAGTTGAACTTCTGAGCACTGAGCCTCCATCTGTGGCTGCAGCAGCTGGGCCTGGAGGAGGCACTTGGGAGAAAACTGGGCTGAAATGGAAGCTCCTGCCCGTGCCCAACAGCCCAATCCAGGCATCCAGAACTAATCTGGAAGGTTGAGAGTGGTATTCCCAAAAGATCCACTGGAAAGTCAGGCAATAAGAAAGCACTGTGCTCTCCAAGAATCCCTCAGCGGTGCTCCCATTCTCATTGTCACCTTGGCAGCTGCAGGGCTGTGACATTGGATATTGGGGAAAATTTCTTCACTGGAAGGGTGGTCAAGCATGGAAGAGACTCCCCAGGGAAGTCACCATCCCTGGAAGTGTTAAAACACAAGCAGTTGGGGTATTTTGTGATGTGGTTTAGTGGGAATGAGGGCACTTGGTCAAAGGTTGGACTTGATGAGCTTGGAGGTCTTTTCCAAGCTTAAGGATTCCATGATTCCATCTCAGGGTGCCACAGAATGGATACATGCTGGCTTTAAAAAGGAAAAAAAAAAACAACACAAACAGTCCTCACAGCCAACCCAACCTGCAAAATCCCATCACTAGGAGCTGGGAGTGCAGCACAGCTCCAGCATTTCCATGGATATCTGTCCCAGAAATGGCATTACATTTTAATAAAAAGGGACAGAGTCAGTGGTTTTTTTCCCTCTCTAAAATATGATTTCCTAAGCAGTTCATTCCCCTGCTCCTTCCCAACTGCAGGAAAGCCAGTGGGTATCCCAGAAGCTGAGGGCTCTGGATAAAGTGGTAAAACCCTGCTGCTGTTCAGAGGATGAGCAGAGCTGCTGGGCAAGGAGACAGGGATCCACAGGGATCCATAGGGATCATCCCCATGAGCTGGGAACAGATGATCCAGGGCTCCACCAAGTACAACTTCCATTTTTATTATTGGACAAAGCCTTAAAATTGCAGAGATACAAACCTCTGACTGTAAGATGGGGATGGAATTTGCTGCTTTTTTCCCTGGAGGAATGAGGTCCATTAGCCCCTCTGCTGCCCTCCCTCCCCTACTACATTAGAACCTGATGATCCATTGGAATCAAGCTGACAGTGATAAATATAAACTTCTTTTTATAGAGAAAAATCCAAGGTGAAATAAAAGGACAAAATCCATCACGCTCCCCCTAAAACGGCTGGAAAGGCTCTATAAACCCATCACAGCAAAAACCTCCTGATATTATTTTACAGTTCAGAAAAGGATCATTTTCTTTCCCCTAAATCCTTCCTGGTGGAATAGGAATTGGGAAGAGTTGCTTAACAATTCTCATATGCCATGGATGAACACCAAGGCCTGTCACTTGCAGAACAACATATTCCTTGGAGAAGATCATTCCCGAGGTGTGCACGCCCCCACCCACATGCTAATTTGCCTCTCAGGGCACCATCTGAGCCCAGATCCTGCAGGAATGCTGCTGGTGTGAAGGGGGTGCAGGAAGGGATCAGGAAAATGGAAAATCTAATAAAAGCTATATCCAAGAGGGACTGAATAAACCTTTGGTAAAGGCCTTACGTAACACAACTCGTGGCTGAATGGATCTTTCTGCATGAACTCAAACAAAAAGGAACATTTGCAGCAGGTTTTTCTGTGCAGATAAAAACTGCACAGAGTTTTGGAGGAGGGGAAAAAAGAAATTTTTCTCCAGTTCTGCTGGTGCACAGATCCAGCACCAGAACCACACCTTGAATCCAGGTGCTTCCAAGTCATCCTACCCAACATATCAGGAAACCCAGAGAATTTTTATCTGGTACCTTCCCTGTGTACCCAGAGCTTTCCTTGGGATAAGCCTCAGAGAAAACCAACTCTACAACCACAACCCAGAATAAGCAGGGAAGTTTCCAGTCTTTCCCTGGTGAGCAGTGTTAATGCTGATTACCCTGCATCTTATCACCTACACAACCCTGACCGAGAGGAATTACAGCTTTTCCAAACTATGTGGCTCATTCCAACAGAGGCCAACTCTCCAGACCAAGCAACCTGTGGGAATTAGATTGTCTGATGCTCAGCGGCTCCTGCTGGAGCATGGGAATGGCAAGTTCCTGGCAAAGCCCCTGCACATGTGCGTGCAAGAAAACAGGAAGTTCAGACAAAGCATTTCCACAGCCAGCAAAGCCGGCTCGGCCGCGCTGGCTGCGGCTACTCCGGGAGCTGCGGGGATGGGAAGGGGATGCAGCCCCTGCGTCTCCCGCTTGGCACGGGGGCACGGAGAGACCCTCAGCAGCACGTGGGGGCTGGGGACGCGGCGGGGACGTGGGTGCACAGGGTTTAATTCGCGCACACACGCGGGTTATGTCGCGCGCGCACGGGTTAACGAATTCCCGCGCGCACGGGTTAATTCCCGCGCACTTGCC